>CM075854.1:32407256-32604756 GCA_037975125.1 Latrodectus hesperus
TTTATTTTTAGAACAAAACTGCAATTAGAGTATAAGGCTTGTTTCAAAGATTTCATTTTTCATGTGTGTTCTCTCAATCCTTATTTGTCTGAAATGCCAAAAGGAAATAAAGTCTTTATTGAAAAAATAAAATGTTACAACGCATCTAGTAATTTAACTCCAAAACAAGAAAGACACTTGTTTAACAAGAGCAATAAATGTTAAGACGTAAGAAAGTGTTTTACAAAGCGATTTTCACCATTTTACTTGAAACTATTTTACATTTTATTTAAACTGAGGAAAAGTTTATTTTCTTTTTGTTATTTCTAACCTTAAGAGGATTTTTATGTGGGTTTTTATAACTTTAAATTTTCAGGAATAAATTTTTGAAATATTGTTAAATTTAGTCTTTCAAGAATAAATTAATATAAATGTGAATATCTTTCATTATAACTAATTTCAAAGTTTCTAAGAAATTTTTGAATTATTTTTTTGTGAATTATAAATTTTGTATTTTTTTTGAATTATAAATTTGAAATTACTCTTTTAATAATAAATTAATATAAATGTGAATAATATCTTTCATGATAACTAATTTCAAAGTTTCCAAAAAATTTGTGAATTCTGAGTTCACTTAAGAATTGCTAATATTTAGGAAGGTAATAAAATATTATAATAAGTAATAAACTGTTATGTAAACGAAAATTTTGTAGTAAACAAAATTTTAGCTTATAACATTTTATTACTTATTACATTTTTAGTGCTATCAAAACCATATTTATGATTTTAGGAAAGTTAATGTTAGAATTGAAAGTTAATCAGTGTTGCAAAATATGTTCGTTTTTCTCAATTCTTAGAATTCAATTTTATAACTTGATGTATTTATTGAATAGTAATTTGAAAGTAACTCTTTCATTCCTAAACTCATAATAGTTTAATTATATAAATTATAATCAATTCCATTAATGTTTCTTGTAATATATCAATGAAATGTTATCCACGAAAAAATCTAAAATATAATCATATTTAAATTATAGCTTATAATTTTTTATACGAATGAATATTTTTTGTTCACTTAAGATTATAAAAACTGTTAATCATTTCTTAACATTATAAGTATACTGGTTTATATTATACAGAACTGTACAAAAATATGCAAATAAAATATTAGATTTAAGCAATGAGCAAAATCTGCAATAAAAATGTCTTAAATAAAGCTTACGGTTTATTTCATGCATTTTTCAGCTTTCAGTTGAATTTAAGAAGATGTTTTGTCTTTTTATGTACAAAAAAAGCACCTAGGATTAAAAACTTCAGAAAAAAACGAAAAAATACAATACTTTGTTTATCAATCTATATAAAATAAAATATTATTTTGCTTATTTGAAGCATTAAATTAAGATAAAAAAATTCAAGTTTCTTATTTTATTTTGAACATTTGTTTTCCTTTTTTTCTTATTTCAAAGATGGGGCTCAGGTTTTAGTTTCACTTGTCTTCTCCTGAGAGGCAGTTAAGACCCTCTTAATACAGTTAAACTGGGTACAAAAACATTGATTCAAAGGGAAGAAACTTAATTAAGTCAACAACTTATACTCGTAGTCAGAAGCACACCTAAAGCAACAGCTTCTTCATTTACTTTGAGCAAGTATACGCTCCCTTTGTTTACTTTTCCACGCAACACGTAGATTATCTAATAAATCAGATAGCTTGTACAGAGTAACAAAATAAAATTCGCATGGGAACGTTTTATTTAACTTACTTTTTTATCTTAATTAATTAAATTATCATCTTATTGCTCCATATTCAATATAAGAAAGAATTTTGCTGGTTGTTTTTCTTTATTGCGTAGTTTTTATAAATTTGCATTTAGATAATAATTTATTAGATATGAGATTGTAACTTATTCATGATATACTTGATAAATGGTCAAAGTATTTCACTTTATTTAATTTTGTTCTTTATAACTTTTTATACAATATAATACTGATATTTTAACTTTTCACAGTATTTGCTTTTTACTCAAACTTTATTAACTTAATAAATAATTTTAAATGTATTTTAGAATATAATTTCTGAAAAATTTAGCTCTTATAATATATTTTGGATATAAAATAAAAATAGTTTTCAATGTAATATAAACTTAATTTCTAACGGAGAAAAGTTTTATAGTTTTATGAACCTTAATAGAGAAACATTTTTTTATTTATTCTTCATTAAATTGATGATATTATAATTTAATGATATACTAAAGTTTTCTAATGTAAATATTAATGAAACATTGTACTTAAATAATTTCTTAATACTAATAAGAAAAAGGCAAAATATTTTGTAATTTATCAAATAAGTGTTGAAAAAATTTTATATACATGTATTAAAAAATTGTTCTGAACATTCACGCATTGCAACGTTTAGCAAGAATATCCGACTGATTTAAAATACATTTTCGTATGACTATTCAATATAAAGGAAATTAGAACTTTTCTATAAAATTCCACTGTTGATTATACGAAAAATGAAAAAAAAATATCCTCTCAAGTTTATATCATATAGTAGAATCATAAGTTGAAGATAAATTTATGCAAAAATGTAAATAAGTTAAAATTACTGCTAAATAATTCAATCAATAATGTAAGCAAAATCCTCATGGGAAATTAATATTTATTTTCATAGGTAAAATATTTTACAATATATATGCACAATTTATGAACAATTTCCCTTTTCATAATCTATTTCGTACTTTTCTCCCATTATTTTCCTTAATTTTTAAAATAAAGATATTATTACTCTTGATCAAAATGTATTTCTTTTCTTTGCCTGAAAGAAATAATAAATCAATCAAAATGTATTCAATTGTGTTTGAAATAAATTCATCAAACAGAATCAAAATTATTCTGATTAAATCAACTACAATTTAATACACATTTTTGGTCCAACATTCTAATCATTCTCATAATAAACAGGGAAATTTCTTACTTTATTTTAATGCTCTTCTTGAATATTTATCATATTAATAAAAGCATAAATACATAAAATTTCAAAAAAAAATATTTAACACTGGGAATAAGACATATATCACTGTTCTTAACACGTTTTCTGTTAAAAGCAAAGAAGACATCAACACAATATTTTGAGCAAAAATGTTTTACATTGATTGTGCATATCAGCTTTAAAAACTATCTTTTGAAGGAAATCGCGTAAGATTGTGAAATCTTACTAATTAAATAATATCATATTCATATTTGCACTGCAATTATGATATATATAAAAATATATTTTAACTTCCTTTAAACCAAATTCCATGCAAATAACCTTTTTTAATTAAATGATTGACTTACTTACATAACTTAGAGATAAATGATATGAATTAAATAAGATATGCTTTTGAATCTACTAAATAGTTTTTTATTTGTTTTTAAATTTATGCTGCAAATTTTGTTTGGATAGTAGTTTTAAGGGAAATCCAATCTAGTTGCTTATGCACTTTTAGGTTATAGAAATTATCTTAACTTCCTCCCCACGACAAAACCCCATAATAATAACACAAAAATGTATTTTTTGTGATATTTTTACTTTATTTAATAATGCCAAGATTTTGTCAATATCAAATATATTTCTTAAAACTCTTTATTTTCATCTTCTTTTCAGTATCCATTTAAACTCTTCAATAAAATTTCAAATTCAACACAGTTTTAATCATATTTTGCTTCTTTATTTATTACATATTAGTTTATCAAATGTATCAGATTACTTCTTTATAAGTTATGAAGTATTTTAATACAATATTTTACTTATATTTCAGTCTAGTTCAGCATTTGTATAGATACGATTCAAATTAAATATATCAATATTATAATACAGGGGAGTTATGTTAAATATTGATTTATAAAAATAGTTCTCAGAAAATGTTTAGCATATATCATGGATAAGGCAAATATCACCGAAACAAAATTCTAAGGCAATAGTAGAACTCCATTCTTTAGAACCTAAAAGCAACTAAAGTTTACACAGAAATGTATTGATGTGTTTAAAATATATGTATTTATAAAATAAATTCATTCTTAAAATATGGAATAAACACTATTTTTTAAATTTTTTCAAGGAATCTTGTAAAATGTGTAGTATTTATCCTGACTCAATTGTGGATCTTTTGCATTTCTTACACTTTATAACTCAACTGCATTTATTTCTAAAATATAAAATTCAATTTTATATGTCTGTTAGTTTAATACAATCTAAAATCAACTGACTCAAATAATGTAAGAGGGATTTTTATTATTTTTACAATCCATAAAATCACAGACTTTCTACGAAATCTCTAAACTAAATATATCTAAATATATTTCTCTTAAATTTGATACTGTCTGTGTAATCGTCTATTTCAAAAAGAAAATTAATTAATTTGATGCTTAAAGTTTACTTTAAAACTTGCATTTCGTCCATATATATGTTTTATTATTTAAAGCATGACACGTTGTTTGTAACAAAATATTTAACTTTAAATTATAGTATGTTTTATAAGTTATAATACAAAACAAAACTAAGTTTATATTTCTTCTATATTAATGGAAACAAAAGTTAAGAGCTCTAAATAAAATATAAAAGTTATTTTGGCATAAAAGGCTTTTAAAAATTTTATTTAGTTAAAAAATTGATGGTCATAATCAGTAATAACTACTGGTTTAATTCCTTTAAATGCACATATGCATGCAATTTTAAAAGATTATTAATAGTGCTTTGTAAAAAACTAATTAAAAAAATTACTCGAGCAATGCTTGCTAATAATATTTTTATTCACATACTTTTTATTCATTATGTTACAATATAAAGTATATAATATAAATTATAAATTATGTAATACAAGTATAAATTTATTTATTAATTAATTATCATTTTAATAATAGTTGGAAAAACAGGCATGCAGAAATAAACTAAAAACAAAATATGTATTTTATTACTACTCTATCATAACAGAAGTATTTGTATTAACAAGAAAACCTATACATTAATATTAAAAGTTGAAAATAAAATTTTTGGTCAGTTCTATGAATGCATATTACTATTTTAAATGCTTTTATTCGAAAATTATCTTACTATTGTGAATTGTGCTTAATATTTTTGATAAAATTTTACTGGTTTTTTAAATGAAATTTGGGTTATTTTTGGGAGATTTAATGAATTGTTTCACATCATCCTAATAGTGTTTTCATAAGTAAGTTCTTCATTTCATTATTTTAATTTAAATGACTAACATCTATACTTATATGACGTTCTTTCTTACAAAGAATGCATAACAGTTGCAAGGTTATTTGCTATTTATGAGACCCACATTGTATGTACAGCAAAAATGAAACTACTCTTTCTAATGGAATCTATTAAAAAGGAAAATCTTTCTCCTGCGTCTCTTATCTTAGTAGATCTAACTAAATTTTAAGAGATATTTATAGAGTTTCTGTGATAATAACAAGACCTACAACATTCCTGCTTACAGCAGTCCTATTTTTTGAGGTATGTATAATTTTATTATTAGAATTTATACTGTGATAATGTTCTTAATATTTAACTTCTGCATTAATTGTTTGTTGAAGAATGAAAATGCATTAAATTATATTTTTACAACATCATAATATTTAAAGTAGTTGTATTTTTAATGCCTACATAAGCAAAATGAATTAATTTAATTATCAGAAACTAATAAGCTAATAAGTTATGGGTTCAGTTATGGGTTTCAAAAATCAATAAGTTATGGGAAAGTATAATATTAAACTAAATTCTGTAGCCCGACAGCCAATGTTGACCAAAGCCTACAGTACCCATCAATGTTTAAAGTTTATTATTAATACAAGTAATTAAATTTTATTCCTACATATCTTACATTTATAGAAACTTAAAAGTCATAATTATTTAAGTAAGATTTAATCATTCAATGTCTTATAAAGAACACTCACTCTCTCAAATAATATTATAAGACAAATTTACTATTCCTTTTTCAACTATTTATTTTTATTTTCCTAACATTCATAAACAGTTTTATTTAATATATAAATAAGTTTGAAAAATAGTAGTTGTTTACATTCATTTAATTTTACCTACAAAATTTAAACATATTTTTATTTTCTGCATAATTCGATATTCAAGATAAAATTAAATAATATACAATTATTTTTTGTTTCCTAAAGAAGTGGAATAAAAAATATTAATAATGCAAACTGAGATATATAAAATTTTATTTTTGTCTTTGAGTATATAATAGAGCAAAATTTACTTTTTAAAGAGAATAAAGACAACTCCCCATTTTTATCTATTCCGATTTTCATAAATATGATATAATAAGGCAGTTCTTCATTATTATAAGAAATCTAATTGACATAGAGTACGAAATAAATTCAAAGCATAAAATTATTTTTCAGAACACAATTATGTAGTTTTGAAGAATTTTTTGACTTTGTTTGTTTTAAATATATAAATGTGGATCAATGCATCATGAGAAGCATTTTTAATGTCTTCTTTAGTGGCATTTTTGCAATTAAAAATATGCATCTTTACATTAAACTATATATAGATTACATAATTATTTCTTATGTATCATGTGACACTGATGTAAAGATAATGCCTGCAACCAAATAAATATTTAATTAATAAATTTATTTAATTTTTGATAGTTTGTTTCTAAATTTTGCCTTTAATTTTTGTTTTATTAATTATTAGAATAATTTAATGACACTTTTAAAAAAAACATGAAAATTTATAATCAATATTTAAAAATATGTGTTACATAGACTTTAAAGCTTTAAGAGGAAATGTCTATAAAAATGTTTTTGTTAATTATAGACACATTTATATTTTTGCATTATATACAAATCTAATAGATATACTGAATTCTGCGTTTCTTATAAATATAATTCATTAAGAAATAAACAATGGTATTAGTAAAATAAAAATTAAATTGAATTGAGTATAAACTTAAGCAGTATAGAAATTTAATTACATTTTTAAATGAATTGTTATTATTCTCATTTAAATTCTTAAAAAGTGATTAGATATTACCTTGAAAACCAGTTCCTGCATTTGAAGTTCTTAAAAGTGTAAAGATACAATAGACATTTTATAGCTTAAAGTCTTCATTTAGTGAACCAATTTTTGCTTGTTATTAAAATAAAATCAGATTAATCCCATAAAGTAAAATTGAGACAGATATTCAAGAAAAGGACTATAATTTGGATCTTCTATAAAGGTAAGAACAATTTCTTCTGGTTTTAAATAGTCTCCACTGCATATAAGGTGCTATGTTTTCCATTGGGGTAAGAATGGCAGCAGAGTTATTATAATTATTATGTTAGAATAAAAAATTATTTAAAGAAAAAAATATTCATTTTAAAACAAAATTATTTAAAAGTTATATAAAGCTTTTTTTTCAGTGTTTGAATAATTTTATATAAGGAATGTTCAATTATACAAAATTTACGTATTCAAATTATTTATAATACTTTTTATAAATTAAATTATTATATAAAATATTTTTCTTATTACATTTAAATATTATATCAGCTATAAAAATGTTACTACCAATCAACAGAAATTCAAAAACATATTGCTTGAATATATAAATGTTTTCATAGATTTGTAACAATAAATAAATTCAAGTAAACGCACTAAGCTTATTAAGAAATTTTAATTTTATGAAGCGATAAAGCATTAATTTCTTCACAACATAACCAATGGATAAATTTTGTTAGGGAAGAGAATGCTTAAAAATTATTTTTTCTTCTATTAACACTAAATGATGTATCAAAATACTGGCTTTAGTATAGATAGAAGTTTATTTTGGCTATTTTAGCTTCTTTTTTAGATCAACAAAATCGCCAGAACAAAATGCTATAGAACATATTGTTTGGATTTTATTGTAATAGTTATTAAGGTCCATGTCAGAAAATTTTCTTGAACCAGGAGAGATCCTTCAGATACATGAACAAATACATATGAATCTTCAGCATTTCTAATTTTTTGAGTGATCTATAGTCTGACAATACCATCTGTATCACTAGCGAAGTTGCTATTGAACAGTCTTTTTAAGTCACCAATAAACCAAATTGTATGAATAAAATGAAATTCAAAATAAGTTATTAATTTTAAAAACAAATTTATTAATAAAATTAAATAACTTTGCTGCCAATTTTTTCTCTTTTTCTGTAATTATATTTTAAATATTGACTCAATTTAATTTCAAAAATATTTATTACTTTTTGACAAGTTACAAAAATATTATATAGGAATTTAAATCTATTACAATCATATCATTTTTATTTAGAAATTTTTTCTCTTATTTACTCAAAAAGTGAATAAAGAATCCTTTCTTTTAATTCTGTGAATAGATTTTTGTTGCTTTTTAAAGTTTTATTTCATATTTGTGCATTAAAAATTGCAAGAATTATACCTCGGCATTAAGCATTTTTAGTAAAATTCGTCTTTACAATTTTTAATGTAAAATATTTTTTAGCAGCAAAATCTTTATACATTTGACTTCATTATTAGTTTCTATGAAAAGATTGTCGTTTTTGGAAGATACCAATGTTAAAACACATTTTATACGATTAACTTTAAACTGAAGTTTTATAAATGAAATTAATTTCTCAATAATTCAATTTTTATTATTCGTGAAATGAAACCTAAATCATTGGTTCATTATTTCAGGTTTCTTTCATAAAAGACAATCTTTTCTGGGAAGACAGAAATAGGATTTGAAGAGAAATTTTGTTTGAAAATATGGTACCTTAAAGACTTCATCGCAGCCATGCAGCTATCCTTATTAACTGATTGACTGGGGTTGTGCATCACTTTTCTTGAAAGACACTGGATTTAAATATTTCTGATGCTTCAGATCCCCTCTACATGAGTTCTCTCTGCTTGAACACGGTAAAGATAAAACTTATAAAAGAATTAATATTCAATTCTAATAAAATAAAAAAATTAAATTTCGGAATTTTTTACATTACAAGCTTAAGCGTAGAAAAAATCCTTGAAAAAATAATAATTTATAAGCTTTGTTAGCATGATGTATATTAAAAGGCAATCACCATGTTGTATCATCCCAAACTTAAGTATCATCTCAAACTGAAATATGAGATAAATATCTTTTCTTAAAATAAAGACTGCTAAGATATTTTCAGTGTTGACACTGATTTGCGTTAGAAAAAATCTTCGTCACATTAAAAGTTATTTACAGAATTTTTAAAAAAATTGCGAATATTTTTGTAACAATTATTAGCTTTCTTATCGAAAATTGTTTCTCAAATATGAACAGTTATTAATTTGATTCGGTGATTTTATAAAATCAAAGATCGTTTATTGCTAATGACTGTTGCCTGAGCTTCAAAATTTAGCATTAAGAGGAACATACTTAAATTGCTTCCTGTTGCATTCAGAAAAGCATCAAATCATTATGTTACATCAGTAAACATATTAATTACTATGCAATTCATAAATTCGTTTTCAAAATTCAACACACTTTAAATTGTAAAAATACACAATAATTTTACATTCAATAACTGGTTTGTCTGAGCTTATGAAGAAAGTTTCTTTTATGCTTGGGATCATAAATGTTGTAAATTCCAGTTGTGTTCTAACAAAGTAACAGTCTTCAATACAACGTGAGATTCTAAAATTTTATAAAGCGTGTTTATTATATTCTATTTGGTTACTGACATTCAAGATTTATAAAATCTTGGCTACTGGAAAAATTTTATTTATTTTCGAACTCTTTTGATAACATATTTTTCTGAAAAACGAATGCTCTATCCTCTCTCCTTTTTTCTCAAACATATATGTCCAATGTAAATTGGCATTCCTTTGTGTGTGACCTAAAGAATAAAAAATTTTCCAAACTGATTTGATCATTAATATTTATAAACATCACATATTTTTCATAAATAATAATTCTTCAGATTCTACCTTTGTCCTAATAAATTTTATTCTTTTAAACATAGAATTTTTTCCCGCATGAGATACTTTTAACTTAACTTATATATATATATAACCTTTATTATATAACCTTTATTATATATAACCATTACAAAACATTTTCCTTCTGCTTCGATTTCTAAAATATATAAATTCTTGATGCATATTTTTAAGATAATTATTTTATCTATGTAAATAATAATTTATAAGCAAACTTTAGCAAATTAAGCACTGATTGTAAGCATAATATATTTATTGTTTATGAAGTATACTTCAATTTTAATTTTAAATCTTATCTTTAATATGTACGCACACTTATTGTGCATTTATATATGTATTGCTTTCAAAATTAGACAACAATGTATGACTTCTTAATGATTATTAATTTATAAGAATATATTTTTATTATTTGCTTGAATATATTTCTTGTAGACATCCACATTTCAAAATTTTCAATCTTCAATATAATGGAATTAATTTTTGATTTTTCTTAATCGTAATTTATATTTTATACTCTCAATTTTTTCACAATGCGATATTTGCTCGTATACCTCAAATAAATATTATTCTTCATGTGCAAAAGCATTTAATTTAATTAAAAATACTTCTGGCTGTATATTCATTATGAATTTGAGGGATTCTTCTCATCTGTGCAGATATTTGGACTTACAAAATTATAAATAATAAACTAACAAGTTTGATTTTCCTCAGAAAAGAGATTTTTAAGTTAGGGAACAAAACCGAAAGAAATAAGTGATGTTTAGGGAGTCACAGAATTGTAAATAATAATTTAGTGCAGTTCTGTTAAAAACGTTTAAGAAAATGAAACCAGTCTTGACGACAAATCAAAACTTGGCATATGCTTATTGTCAGTCAACTTAATTATCTGTTTATCCAAGAATTCAATATTGCACAAGTCTTCGGGAGTTGTCATGTTCCCTATTTCTATGCCCACCAACTTTTCACGAAATGTATGACGTGTGTTTTTGGCATTATGAATACTGAAGTTTTTGAAGCAAATTATTACTTCGTAGCTATACGTTTTTACATGACAAAATCATTAAACATGTCTCAGTTTTGTTTATATATCAAACAACTTTTTATTCTATTTAACATTTCTGAGTTAGGATAAACAGACAAAAATTCATTATGTTGGAAGTGCCTGATTGTGAAATGCTCTACCGACTTTAATAAAATTTTAATATGAATTTGTAAAATGGAAAAAAAATTTGAGGCTGTTAATATGTGTAGCATGAAAATATCAGGATTTATTCAAAAATTACTCAGGCTGACACATTTTCGAAATACAAATATAAACTCTTGAGAAAAATTTATTTCACGTAGTTTTGTATATGAAAACTCTAAAATATTAATTCACTACAATTATTCAAACTCATTATATTTCTCAATTCAACTATATTTGATAAAGCCCTAGGAATGATGCATTGTTTCAGAACAGGAAAATTTAGTCTTTTTTTTCCAACTTATCAATGAAGACGGTGTCAACTGAAATATGTATTCCACCAAACATCGATGAATAAAGAAAAATTCAATAAATTAAATGAGTGGTAAATATTATAAAATATCTAAATATATTCAAATTTTCTTGTGGTTAAATTGTATGATTAGAGAAAGCAACCTTTTACACTTAGCAGTTTTATTCACTTGGCGAACCTTAGACAGTTGTTAACGTTTAATAGACTTTCGTTTCTAGACTTTAATTAATAACAATACATTAAATATAGGAAATTTAGGTAACTGTATACATCATTATAAAGCATAAATTCTCTTACAGAGATCTCAAAATATAAATTTTTTTGATTCTGCTATAATGTGAAACAAAGAAAGTAGAAATGACATCAATTAAAAAAGCAGCATTTCAGAGGCCCATATTTGGAAATGAAATGAAAATAGTAAATAACAGAAAATGTCTAATCAATAAATCTGAAAATTAAAAATATACATTTATTATAATAATTGAAAAAAACAATGAAAATTTGTTCGACATCCCCATATATGAGATATATAGAGATCCAGAAGCAAGAACATTTTGGGATGTTCACTGCATTAATTATTTTGCTTACTTAATTCATGTTGACTGTTTATTTTGGTGAAAATCAAATTTAGTTTTGTTTTTGCAAATTTCTCATTAGTAAAATTGATTATCTTGTTTATTACAAATTAAATCAAAATCTAGGTAAATAGATAATTTTCAATAAATTTTTATTATATGGTGATTTTTAAATATTTATATTGGGAACCATGTTTGAGGATTATCAGTTATAGAATTTTCTACATTTCAAATTTAAATCTTCAAATATGATAAGGTATAATTACTTTTATATTTTCAATACTTTCAGTTCTTTTAAGGTAACAGCTCATTTTCCACTGAAGATTTTGAATAGCCTCATCTCTCTCTCTCTCAGGTTATTTTTCAAATTTGATACACTATTTTTCTTCTTTCTAAAGTAGCTAAAATATTGTTAGAGTTAACTCAGGATTGCAAAGCTTCTCCAAATGAGCATTTCTGCTTCGGCGGTCATAAAAGCCAAACATTTTTATCGATTCAATATTGTCTTTGAATGAGGTTTTCTAAAACATATTTAACATTAAAGCAGAAATTATTTCACTCATTACGGACATTTATTACTATAGTTTTGCATTTCCACATAGAGTTTCGGAAATTTTTCCCCAGTCTGTACCTAGTAGTTATAAATAAGAATAGTTCAATAATAAATAGTTATAATTTCTATTTTTTATAATTTATCTTTACTGTGTTCATAACGCTTCATTTTAGTCATATAATTATTTTATGAAGTTATTACTATATTATCCATAATGATACAGATATTGTTGGCAGTTCTACTTCTGAAACAAGATCAATAAATATAGTAATGGATGTCTGCACATGATATTGCAGTGCCATAAAATAAAAGGCACTGCTGTATCGTGCTATTAGAAATATTTTCACTTGGACTTTTATGTCTATTCGGTTGTCATCTGAGCGTGTCAATAATTTTTTTATCAAGCAGGACATAACCCTTATTACGTATCGTTATTATGTGAATCGTCAACAATGGAGTATGTACAACTGATCTCATCATGCTATGCATACTTGACTTAAGAACTTAGATTGACAGTTTGAGAGCAGCCGATGAAACCAAGCTATTTCAAATGATCTCTCTTCAAGCCCCTACAATCTACCTTTTGTCTAAGCTCCTTAAATCAGCTGCCTTACCCCTGACTTACAAGTATAATTACAGAGAAATGAAGCTTCACCTTTTCTGCAGAAGAATGTATATGATTCTGATAGATTATATATATATATATATATATATATATATATATATATATATATATATATATATATATATATATATATATATATATATATATATATATATATATATATATATATATATATATATATGTATATATATATACGTACATACACACATTTAGTTTATATGTCATAATATTGTTTGAATGGAACACACACAACCGACATTTCAGTGATCGTGATAATTTAAATAAAAATGGGCACAACCCAGGCCTTGGTTCTATGTAACTATTGTATCAATAATTTGTTTCTGCTAAATATCTCCTGTATACAGAAGAAAATTTTATATTTCATCTTTCAAATAATGTTTATTTTTTATCTCATGTGTATAGTCTATTAAATTTATCTTAAAAAATAATTTTTGTATTTAAGCATAAGCAATGTATTAGTAAAATACTTAGCACATACATCGTTCAAAATTATGTTAAATGTTTTTTAATGTAGTTAATTCCAATAATCTGCAACTTTTTAAGGCAATTTATATGAGTATATAACCACATCAATATTTTTTTCAATAATATAAATACATACCAAAATATTTTTCTTAAGTACGTAAATCAAGTTTTGTCACTTTTTAATCAAAAATTATTTTAGTAGGTCACTAGGTCTAGACATAAGGCCAACCCTGACTAACTTTCAGATTTTAAGGGCTCTAAAAACAAATGATTGTAATTATTTTAAAGAAGAGTTAATTACTCTTAAATAAACTAAACGTTTATTACATGTCAGTCAACTAGGCACAAAGTTCTACTTTTAAACCTGTTTGTTTTTGTTAATACTTGTTTCTGCATATACGATTATTTTTGTTGCTCAAAATAATATATTTTTCCACCTATTCTTACATGAATAAAATAATCCAGTTAACGAATAATATTGACAGTAGAAAAATAAATTGAGAAAATAAATTCAGGCATTTGAAAATTTTCGCGATAGTTTTAGAATAGTTCATGAATTTAATATTACTTCTTAAAAATTATTAAATAAGCTTAAAACTTTTAACACTTGCTTATAGTGTACAATTTTTAATAACTTAATAATATTTAATTTACTTTTAATTCGAGCCAGAGTGTATACACCTTATAGACGAGTAAGCAATGTAGTTTAATTTCTTCATAAGGTATTTTTTATGTTTATAGTTTACGAATTTTTCCAAAAAAAATCAAATAAAACTTTTATGTAGCTCATTTTGTACTCCAAAACACCAAAATAAATTTTACTGCATTAGTGAAGAATAATGCTTTAAAAAGAAATATGTTCATCCAAAGTGTATTGTTCCAATTTATTGCTCATTTTAGCAGGAGTTTTAAAAATGTCTCCCCTTCAAAATTATTGAGCGACCATTTACGAAATGCATAATCTTCGGTACATTGCTGAAAATAACCATGGAAAACCCATTTTTACCTCTAACTCTCTTTTCCAGGCTTCCTATTCATTCGTTAATGTTATTTGAATTTTTTTTAAAGAAAATCGTTTCGGAATTGATATCTTGAAAGCTCATTAATTTTATTGAGTAACTTAAATGCCTATCTGTATTCTTAGAGTGTGCATCTGTCCAGTTTATGTCTTTGACTCAATTTTTTTTCATAACACAAGGCAACTACAATTTATAGAAGAGAACAATTCAAAAAATTGTTCATTTATAATATGAAATTAATTCATTTATTTCTCGAAAACATGCTTTTAATTTAAAACTACGCAAAATGGACATATCATTTGACACCCTCTTATATTATAAGCATTTAATTTTATAAAAATTCTCTTTTTTGTTTTGATTTTATCATGTAAAATTAAAATTAGCTTCATTTAGGTTCACATTTTAACAAAGCAACATGATTTATAATATACTTTATACAGATATTATTATTTATGTGTACATTATTCGGCGGAGAAACAGAATGAAGGTTTTATTTATAATTAAATAAGGGTTTTATTTAGAGTAAGATTAATTAACAATTACAGTTCTCAAGTAGTGGCTACGTGTTCTATAAACAACATTATTCTGTATAGTTTTGTAACTAATTGAATATTTTAAAGTTGCTTTGTTTCAGAGACATATATATTTGAATACATATAACAAAATAGTTTCAACAAGTCTCTAGAAAAATTTATTTAAAACTGAACCAAAATGATCAAGATCCTGAGCTATTTAATTAATGAGTTTATATCTATTTTTAATGAAAAGAACCAGTTACTAAAACCTATAAATGTAATAAAAAAGTGCGATAATCTTACATGTAAATACGAATTTTGGAGAATATATTCCCTTAATTAGATTTTCTTACTGAAAAGAAACAAATGATTTTTCCACGTAGTAGTAAGATAAATTTATTTTAATCATTCCCATATGATAGAAAAAATTGCAAATTAAATAAACTTTGATGATGAGAACAGAAATCATGCTTTGCATTAATAAGCAAACTATTATAATTAAATCATCAATTTTTAACAGCACCCAAATGTAATTGACGAGTTTAATGGAATAAATTTTTGATATGATTTTCTTTAAAAATGGAGTCAAATTATGTATTAAACCAAATCTCTTGCTTCGTGTGGTTAGTTTATAATCATGTTAAGCAATAAATATTCTTTACCTAGTTTAGTTAGTAAAATATGTAATTTTAAGTAAAATACTTGAAACACAATATCCAATATTTCTTTCTCACCGAATAACATTGTGGATACAAAATGTATCTAAATTTTTTAATGTAATTCCGTTATACATTTTATAAAAAGACTTTTGACAGTTTTTCTTTGAGCAGTTTTTATTTCCATTTAAGATTAAAATTATAGGTTTTTAACGGTAAGATGATGGATAAGAATATTTTAATTTTTTCATATATTTATACAGCAAAAGATTTCTCTGACTAAAAACTAAAAAAATTGGAGCTAATGAAAAACTAATGATTATACATATAAAAAACCTGAAGAAAATCCACATAAAGTTATTTATAAGAAAAATAGATGAATGAAAATAATGCATGAAAATGGTTTGGTTTGTTAGTTTCTAAGCTATGTAGGGTAAAAAATTGAATTTATAAGATTATTGAAACCAAATTTCGCAAGTAATTTAAAAAACGTTAGATCAATTTACTGATAATTTTATTTCGCGAAAAATGAAGGAAAGTGGAGTTTTACTTTCCCTCGATATTTATTTACTGTTAGGAAGGAAAGAAGTTGCTTTAACCTTATTGATACTTTATAAAAATAAAAAGCTAAAATGTAAATTGGAAACAGCTGCAACCGACAATCTGAAAAATCCATTGTTTGAGACACAATCCGATAATTAAGTTTTGGTTTTGTTGAATTAAATTTGCATTCTGTAAGATTTTTCGTTGAAGCACACCATGGATAGGTTCCCCCAAATCTCTGAACAGTTTCGAGAATGATGTGTCCTGCGTCTAGCTTTAACGGTACACTGTAAGTTCAATAATTTAACTTTTTCTTCTCGTATGATTGTTGGACTTATACATACATAAATAAAAAAATATTTTAAATATTTTTAGCATCAAGAATTTTTTCAGCATTTCTTCTATCACACACACACAAGTTATATTTTCTCTCTTCTCTTACATCAGAAATGCTACTATATGCTCAGTTTTTCAAATAATGAGTATTTTTCTTTTGTTTCCATCGGAATTGAAGAAGCATTCTGTATCGATTTGAAAAATTCATTTTTTCCTCTTTTTGAAATGAAAGTAAAATCAAAAGCGGGATATGTAGTTTTGTAAACTGCTTCAAATATTGTAAGAATGAACTACGTTAGCAGCTGAAATTCCTTCCTGTAAGACTGGTTTTAATTTATCTTCTCATTATAAAGCCTGTTTCTTGATTTGCATCAAATTTAATTGTGAAGCAGTATAATTTTTTCGAAATATATTGTAAAAAATATAATACTGAAAACTAGAAATTCGAATAAACAACATTATATATATATATATATATATATATATATATATATATATATATATATATATATATATATATATATATATATATATATATATATATATATATATATATATATATATATATATATATATATATATATATATAAATCTTAATCACGGGTAATTAATTAGTATTTTTTAAGACTAAATAATATATTTATTGCAAAATTACTTATTTTGAAATAACAATGACTTAGGTACATTATATTATTTTCCCGTACCCAAATTCAAAAAGTACACAGTAATATTATTTTAGAAAATATTTTAAAATATACAAATTCATAATTTTTGCAACAATATTATGCAATGTATTTTGATTTGAAAATATATTTAGTGGAATTCTCTAATACTAAAAAGATTTAAAATATCTGTACTTAAAATTTTCACTTTTTAAATGAAGATTTAAGCAACTTCTAATGTATTTAAAGAAGTCCATACCAAATATTTTAAGTCTGTATTTTGCAGTAAATAAGTTAAATTTGTAAGAAATCAAAATTTGTAAAGGTGTTTTTGATAAAATATATATTGTTAAATGAATTGATGAAATTTTCATTAAAAATAAAAACTGGATTTTTTTGCAGCTATTATCAATGGGAATTCAGTTTCTGAATACTTAAGATAAATTCATTTGTATAATGTGATTCCTTTACACACATAATTATTTCCAATTGCTAAGTACGGAAAGATAATTGCAAGAAAATTGTGAAGTAAATAACATTTTTTCATGAACTTCTTTCATTTTGTTATTTAACATATGGACTGTTTTCAATTAATTTTATAATTACAAAATTCATTCGTATGAAATATCAGTTATATACGCATAAGAAACGTACTTTACGCATAACATAAAACGACTTGTTCATAAGATGCACCAGATTTTCACTTTTTTTCCCACTTCATAGTGGCCAGCTTTACCAAAATAAAGACAGAATGAATATTTTATTATATTTTATGTGTGAAAATGAAATCCGATTACATTCCATTTCATGAAATAAGTCGCTTGAGATAGTCATTGCGTTATTTCGTTTTTCTTCTCTTCAAAAATACACAACAAAACTATCCATTTGATTAGATTAGGCAGAAAATGAAGAAAAAATAACGATAGAATTTAAAATGATCTCTTTGCGACATTGTCATTAGGGAATCTTTCCTCTTAAATGTAATTTGTCCCCAAATGAAAGCACCTTATCGTTAACATCATTTTAAATCAAGTTTTCTAATGGCATCTTACAGAGATTTTTCCACGTTTCATAATGAGCTCTCTTTTGCTCAAGTAATGAAGGCTAGAAGTCACATGTAAAAATCTCTTTTATCTGTTTAGATTTCTGATTCTCTCAGATTTTTTACTCAATTACCATAAAACAGGCGACTAATAACGTGCTTTTTATAAGAGTAATAAATGTTTAATTGGATTGTTAAGTAAAATTAGGCCACGAAATGAAAGACGTAGAACTTGAACTGAGAAAGAAATTGCATCGATTGGGGGAATCTCATAAAATAAAACTGCTTTTATAAAAACCAAAAGTATTTTTTTCTTGCAAAATGATCCAGATATACAAAACTGTATTAGCTTAATAACTGTTTCAAGGATAATTTTGTTGGACAATTTTAAAAATTAAGTTCAGTTGATTATGAAACCAATAATATTCGTAGGTAAAATAAAATCGGAGTTTCTTTTTCTTTAAAACTTAAGTTTTTTGACCTAAAAGATATTTTGTGAATATTTTTACTAATTGCTTGTGAAAATAGAAAACTCGAAAGTTTAAAAATTGACAGTTTTTATGCATATTAACATACTTTGGTAACTTCAGAGCAAAAGAAACTTTTTAGTTGCTTAAAAAAATAGGTGAATGTATTAAATTATCAAACATAAATTTTTATATCTGATGTATTTTAATCTCAAATTGAGCGTTATTTCCTATAATAATGTACATTTCTTGACATATAATGTATATGTCAAGTTAATACATCTTTTTCATAGTACTGATTCTTTAATTAATTTTAAATATTTATTAACATGTTACTTTAATTTATAATTTATAATTCTATTTTTATGTAATGAATAATGTCCCCCTGAACAACTGAATTTCTCGAGAAATCATTCCTGCAAATATTATTTATTTAATTTCGTAAAATCTTTTTTTTTTGAAAAATACCATTTATGATTATATTCTAAAAAATATGCGATATATTTAAAACTAACCTAGATGTGTATATTTAAGTATACATAAAAATTTCTCAATCAACTGTTTTAGAAATAATATCAAACTATTAGAGTTTTTGTATGGATAAAACACACACACACATGTGATTTAAAAATAATATAAAATAATTACACCTATCAGTTTCCAAAATGTTCTTTTATTCATTAGATGCTTGTAGTCACAAGTGTTATTCATAACATCAATTGGTGATACCCTAATTAAAATTCTTTAATAAAGTTACACTTGAAATAATTATTTAATTTACCAGGAAAAATTACGTTTATAAATTTTCTTTTTATTGAAGTAAGAAGGTAAGACTTCTTTTTATTATAAATTTCTGCGAAATGAAAGATTTATTCATTGCCTAATCAGAAGTCATTTTTAATTATCAGTATTTTAATTCATGTTTTAATTATATAAGCGATTGCCATTTAATATCAATAAATGCTTTCCGTCTTGTTATAAATCGCACGTTATTACTAGCAATGTTAATGCTGCCAAGACTCTTTTTCATGTATATTACATAAATCAATCCTAATTTCTTCTTATGTATTTATATATCAAAGCATGAATAACTCATTGTGTTAAGCAACAATTTTAAAAAATTAAAGAAAATTTAATTTATCAAATTTTCATTCAATAACATCGTGTAATTATTCCTTTTATGCTTTAAAAAATATTAAAACACTTTTACTGAAATGTATACCAAAAATTATTTCAGTCTTTAAGAATATGCAAAATTAAATCAGTTTTCTAAAAATAAAAAAATTTAAAATGAGTTTTTCAGTGACTTTTTTGTATTATATATACTTTCTAAATTTTAAATTTCTTTTGAATATTTTTCCTTTGAAGTTTACCAAAGATAAAACTCTAACTGAACAAAAGGAGAACGTTAACCGTATTTAGTTTCTGAAAAATCATAAAATGTTTGACAAAGAGATTTTATTGGGAACCAATAGCTGAATTTAACAAATACAATCTGGTGAGTTTCTACCGCTTTAAACTTGCCGCAACGATTCCTCATAAAAAGTTCATTTAGTTACACTTTTGAAATCTTTTTAATGAAATTTTCATGCGAAAGAAAAATGCCGGGCTTTTAATAAAAGCTCGTGCTTTCGGACATAAATAAAACAGGGAGTTCTTTAAAAGTGAGTTATTTTTATAGCCTGCAGCGACTGTAATTAAAATCCATTAATACGAAAAGCATACCTTTAATATCAAATTTCTAGAGAGGGAGGACGGACCTCCTTTCAATTAAAGGATTCTTGCAACGTAAGCTCAAGAGCCACAGCTATTGTTGTGGAAACAACATTAATTGTTTCAGAACTGAAAGACTAGGTAGGGGTGTAGTACTGTTCAACGTTTTAAAGGAATTCTAGTCTTCTCAAATTGGGGGGTAAAATGACTGAAAATATTTAAAGTTTGTTCTGGTGACTGTTATTCTTTTATTTCTATCTGGATTTTCTTTAAGAACAGAATCTGAGTAATGTATTTCCACTTCATTTTTGTACTTCTAATAATGAAAATAAATTAAACCAAATTTAATTAGATTGTATTGTGTAGATAACATCCCCTCTTTGCAGATTTTATGATTATCATTATTTTGTAAAATAAAGTTACTTACAATACACCTATTTGGTATTGAATTTAATTAGATCCTTTATTTTTTTTTAATCTTCATGATTTTAGAATTCACTTTAAATACTACAAGTGATTGCTTTTAAAATATTATGTTACAGTAATTTTTGCTCCCTATTTACATAGCAAAAATAATTTAAATTTATCTGAAACTAAAATTCCAAAAATTTTATTTTTAAAATCAATTTTTTGTTATCAATATTTAGATTTTTAAAAGTATCATTTTTCAAACTAAATACGTTTTTACTGGTTGATGAGAGCTCAACTAAGCATGATAACCGGTTTATATGATTAAAATGATTGCTTTCATTACACTTTTTCATGTGAGTAATTGAAAAAACATTTAATCAAATTTAAATTATAAACATAAAATTAATTATATCTTAATTACAATATTACATATTATAGATTTACTTGAATATTTTAAGTATATTTTAAGAATATTTTAAGTATATACATTCCTTAAAATATTCCAATTTTAGCGAATATAAGAGGATTGAAAATAAAATCATTTCTTATGCAGAACTTTCTGCTTTTTTTTTTCATCTTTAAATTTCATTGTTTTGTGATTTCAAATAAATTACTTAATTTCAAATAAATTACTCAAATAAATTAAAGTGTGTTTCAAGGGTTGAAAACACGATAATAAGAAAGTAATACAGTAAAGAAAATTGTTTCAAAGGATTATGTAAAATTTTTCAATAATAAATAGTTCTCGTTCTATGATGATATCTTGAATGCAATCCATTTCCAGAAGTATACTCAAACATGCTTTAAAAATTCACAAGAATAGATATTTAGATTTAAGAAAAGAGCAGTTTTAACGGAAACATATTCTACGCTTAGTAGTTTATAAATTGTATTGTGTGCGGAGGTAAGTTTTGTCATGGAAACTTTACTTATTCATGACTGTTCCTTTTTTTAATTTTACATTTTAATCAATTACGCAAATAAATGAACGCACCTTTTATTTTATGGAAACGAAGGAAATATTCACTCTATATATATCTTAAGAAAATCTACAAAAATATTTTAGGATTAAAATCCTTACAATGTAAAATTCTTCTTATAAGGTAATATTTCACTTTGATTTTATTTATCTACCTAATATTTACTAGTATTTGAGGAAATACTGACTTCATGTATAAAATAAAAACATATTAGTATCCATGAAGGTACTAAAAAAAGTGCGGCCCAATACATGATCAGTTCCCTCCACCGAACTGAGTTTCTGGAAAAGTATCCAGGAAAATTCTTGTATTCATCTTGAGAGCGATTTTCGGCTTTACGGGATATTTATCTTGAGGAGGAGAAAAGAAAGTAAGCATCATAGGTGGAACATTTTTTCATCTTCTAAAATCTTTACTAGGCTAGCAACTAAAGATATAAATAAATAAAATATTTATGGAATAAGCACTAAAAGATCAAAATGTTTTTTTTTCGTCGTTCATCATAAATTTCAGGTCATAAACTAAGACTCAGAAAAGGCTAAAAATACCTGCTCGCGTACATTTGTCAAAAAAAACTATTTTATGTTGTGAAAATTAAAAAAATAAACATGGTTCATTCTTCCGATTTTATGACTAAGTAAACAAATACGAAACTGACTTTAAATCTGCACTTTAATTTACTCCTTCTTTTATAAGCCAGTCTAAACTCAACGTAAAGAAGGCAAGTAATTTTTAACACTTCATATTTTTAAAAACTGATCATTTTCAAATTGCAGTTCATTCATTTTTATTATTCATAATTGAATAAGGACACATGTTCTATCAACACAAAATGATGCAGAAGTGCACACTTATGAAGTTCAAATTTCGCAAAATCAAAATCACGGAGTTTTTTGTTTGTTTTTGTCTGAATACTTATAAAATGGCCAAATTATATTTTTATTCAACTTGCGGTTATTCTTAATCAAAAATCGAGTGTTACATTTATTGCTTAATGTTTGAAGATTTGGTTGAAGCTGGAATTAAACTTTTAAAGATTCTTTGACTGATCAAATTGTGTCATTCTCACATTTATACTTAATTTGCCTATTTCTAAACTTTTGCCATTTCTAAAATTATTACACTTCACACTTTTCATATATCTAAGCTAATATTCACTTAAAAGATCTGTATCTCAGCATTTTGTAATTATGAATTTTGATCTAAAATTCGCTTATTTTGGAATGAAATTAAGAGTAACTAAATGTTTATGTTAAGTCATGTAAAGTAACGTAATGATTAGAGAGTTTATAACACACACAAGACACATACACAACTTAAATTCATATATATATATATATATATATATATATATATATATATATATATATATATATATATATATATATATATATATATATATATATATATATATATATATAGAGAGAGAGAGAGAGAGAGTATTGCTTTACAAAAGAAATTTTCATTCATTAAGTGCAATGCATTTTACCTCAATTAGAATAAAAGGAAGACCCTAAAGTACTCACGTATAGAATGTGAATATAAACTAGAGTACATTATTTCTAGTTATTTGGCAGTGATTAAGTTTGAAAATCTGAATCCTCACAACTGTACTCATTTATAATATTTAATTTCAGAATATTAGCTAACTTAATTTTTTGTAGCATTCAGTGAAAGAGTAAGGTATAAATAAATGCAGCCCATTATTCATAAAAAAGTTTTATTAGAATTCCTTTTACTAGGAAAACTTTTTTATAAATAGGTACCCAAAAAGAATTTTAATTTCACGTGCATGAAAAAACATCAATCAATGTTTATGTGGAACAGTTAACATTGATTAAGGTTGATAATACTAATTCTCAAAAAAACAATTAATGACATTTTAAGTTTACTTCAGTCAAAATTTCATTGTGGACTGGAAATACACTCATGTCCCTAAAGTAAGGATAAATCAGAATCAAACAGAAATTGAATTCTAAAATAAAAATTTCATATGTAGAATTATTACACACATCTTGAAGAATATTATGTAAATTACAGGAAACCACCAGATGGCACCAATAGTACGTCACAATGACGAGAATGTAAGAGAGGCGTGTATAAGGAATAGCTGAAAGAAGTAAAACTGTTCACGAGCGCTCTAAAAGCCTTTTAGTGCAATAACCGCATAGTTGTGGCTCAAAAGAAGCATTTGGATAATGTTTTACGCGGTAGAATTATCGGAATGTGAACGTATCTAGCTGGAAGTATCCGAGGAACTTGGAATCGCCCTAAGTGTCATCTCCAGGTTTTGGCAACAATTCCAAGATGATGCTAATGTGAATAGACGTTACAGTACAGGTCACCCTCGAGTTGCAACGCTAAATGAAGATCGGTGTCTGGCAGTTATTGCTAAAAAAACAGACGGAGCAAAGCATCAGACCCGTCTCGTCAGCTATCTTCAGGTACCGGTCTTACCTGTTCCAGAACTTACCTGCATATTCAGAATGCAACCATGACAGGCCACATCTATCGGGATGTCATTCTGGAACATCATGTAAGTTTGTTTCGGGGTGCCATGAGTGTAGAATTTCTGTTTATGGATGACAACGCCCATCCTTACCATGCAAACATTGTAGACGAATGCCTTCAATCGGAGGATGTCACCCGTATGGACAGGCCAGCATATTCATCGGATTTGAATCCAATACAGCATGTGTGGGACATGCTTGGCCGACAAATTGCAACCCGTTAACCTACTCCCAAATGTCTACCGGAGGTTTGGAGAGCCTTGCTTGATAAGTGGTGTAATATTCTCTAAGATCTGATCGATAATTTCATACTCAGCATGCTTAGTCGTTGTACGGCCTGTATTGCATCGTCTGGGGGGGCATACTATATATTAACCATCATACCAAGCATGTTAAATTGGTTTTTTTAAATAGGTTCTTTTTGAAATTTGCTCCAGGGAGTAAAAATCGCAACTTTTATTAATGATGTCAAACATATAGCACATTTTTTGCTTTTTTCCTTTTGTTTAATAAGTAGGCTTTACAAATGAGTCAAATTTGTTTTGCTACTGTCTCTTTCTTTGCCTAAACTTGCATAATCCTTAATTTATTGATTGAAGTGTATTATTATCATAAATTCCTTATTACAATCAGCAGAAACTTTCTTGAGTTTAAAGTAAGTCATTTATCAAACATTAAAGCATTCTTTGAAGAACAATACAGTAGATAAACTAATACTAAATTATGTTTTCTGCATTTACTTTTTTATAAATAATTATATTTTATTTATATTTGATGTTTAATTACAGGCCCCTTTACTAGGTCTTATTTTTCTAACTTAAATTAAATGTTATAAGAAATATTTAATTTTATAAAACATAGAGTATTTCCAAATTAATAAACTATTCTTATTTTCTCAAGTAATAAAATTAAGAGATATTAGGTTTACGAAATAATAAACAATTTTCATTAAAATTTAAACCAAACTTTTTTTGTTTAATAGATATTCTAAAAAGTTAAAGAAAAATATTATAGTATGTACTTTGCCTTTCTGCGCTTATTTTCTCATAAAACTGTATTATAATAAAAAGTATTTAATAGTTAAAGCACGTGTAGCACAATGTATTATGAAACTCATTATGATTATTCTTATAGTAATTATTAAATACAGAAAATTTGTATTAAACCATAGGTATGATAACTATTTAATAGATAAGAGTCGCCTGTTTAAAGTATCTGGATATGAGTTGCCTGAAAAGTGAAAATATTATCTAGAATTAGAGTTTCACCTCGTAATTAAAATCCAATATGGTCTTGCTAAAACGTAAATATATTCAATTTGAGTTTCATACATTATTGAATAAATAAAACATAGTCTAAGTCATTAACATAATAAAAATTGACTAAAATCACTATCAAAGTTGTCTCAGAGATATCGAAATTCATCAAAAATTGTTTAAATTATTACATATTGTAAGTACAGCTTTTAGAATGTAGGTTGGAATATTTTGCTAAAATACGAAATTTAATTAACTTTAAATGCGAGGCGATTATAATTAAGGCTTCCCCGTTCTGATATGATATGCAAAATTTAGTGGTCATAAAAGTGTAAACAAGCCCAAATAAAATGATAATTAAATAAAATGACTTCGCATTCGTGCACCTTTAAAATTTTGAGTGTAAAAGTCCACGTTTGATAATGGTAAAAGTCATGAACAATTAAATGCTTATTTAATTACTTTATGTAAATAAAATACACGGGAACACAGAAATAAAGATTCCAATAAAAATATCAGCAATGTGCTATTTGTTGTTGACAGAGCTTTTATGAAGAGTCAATAACTCTAACCCCATTAACTTGTGCAAAATATACTCTTAAGAGCTCTTTTGTAATGCTACGAAAATATTAAAAAAGAGACTACAAAAACGGCAAAGCTTCAAATTCTTACATAACCTTACAATGAGATTTCCCTTTGTTTCAAATCTAATTCAGCTATTTCGGGTGTCACTAAAAACAAATGTTCTATACAAAACAAATGGGTTTCATCAATTTACAAAATGTTTATGAACCAGATTTTATTTATCTGCATACATGCAGGAAAAGTAAGATTTGCTGATATCACATAATTGAAACTTTTAACGCTCCGATATTGTTCTCAGCAAAATGCTCCAAAAATTTCATTAAAAAACAGTTGCTAACTCAAAATGATTTGTTACATATTGTGAAACCTATTGTCTCTGTCTTTAGATTTTTATGTTCATCAATAATTTTCTTAACATAGTCATGTCGATCACAGATTAAAGAGTTTATAGTTCCGTACTGATTTAACTTACAAGCTTTCAGCCCAGTCAACTAGAGGCATTGAACCATGTTCCTGAAGACATATGGTATCTGAAGAACTATTCACAACGAATACAAGCATGTATATTTGAAAATACAGAAATATAGCTTACCCCATTCTCATGAAATAAAATTAATAATAAAAGAAAATTAAACTATAAAAGTCTGATAGAAGTTCTAAAATGTTTTTATAGGGGTTGGAAAAAAGTTTTTATTCTAAATTTTACCTAAGCAACAGGCAAAGTTGGCATTTAATTTTATTGATGCTGTAGGGAATATCTGCTTTATGCTTGTTTGAAATTTATAATTAAGGTTTATAATGGTTGACAATTTGCTCATATCAGCTATATATAAGTCCATAATTATAATAAAGATAAATGAGAACGTACTTAAAGTATTTTTTCTAGTGTCTACTCGGTGCACAATCAATTACCTTATCAGAATTCTAAGAAAAAATGTTTTCCCACCATTCACCTCTCTATGTTTTAAATATATAATACATAAAATTGATATTTCCATGACCACGATGCATTTCTGTAGTGTACTTTAATAAGGATTAAATAAATTATAATTAATCAGTGCAAAACAAGTCCTATTTTGGTGCTCTATTTTTTAATTATGATATCACTGTGTTCGTTTAGTAATAAAATCTAACGAGCAGATAGAGCAACTGGTGTACAAAGAATAAATGCTTAGTGTTAAGCGATATTTCTCTCTCATAAGAGTGTGTCACAAAAGTGATAATTTAAATCATTATGTAATGTAAATAATTTTAAATACATTTGTAATTAATATCTAACAATTTTCTTTATCAAGAACCTGAATCTGTTTTCCTTTCTTAACAAACATTTTTCGTTTTATAAGTAGAAAACTGATATTAATTCTTCTTAAATGATTTGTCTTGTATAAATATGTGTTTGATTAATATTGGATTGGTAAAAAAATATTAATGATGATATAAGTTTAAAAATATACTTAAGTGATTTTATATGTATACACAATGTGCCCAATAAAATCTATAATTTTTTCAGGAATTCTAATAAGGATAAAATGTTTTGAAGGTGACACAAAATCACTTTAAATTATATCATATGTATTTATTTCAATGTGTATAAACAAGCCCTGAAACCAACACTTTCGAAACTCCTAATTTTCTATTTTTTGATATTGATGCCGAATCTTTTTTTTTATAATTTCTCATCAAAAATTTAATATTTGGAGAAATATTTTATTAAACTTGAGAAAATTTCTGACAAACTATTAAATTAAATTTGATTATAGCTATTCAATTATAGCACAATACAGCAATCAGCAATGGATTTACTTTATTCCTTCATGGCACAAAATAATAACTAGATTCAGTTCCGTTTATGGAACAATACATTTTGAATATATTCTACTTTTCTTCAAAGTTAGAGCTTATCTTTTCAATTATTTATAATACCCTTTATATAATAATTTTATACTTATTCTTGGTTTTTCTTCATTTCTAAGGAAAATATTTGTAATTTTTGTAGTTTTATATTAAAAAATCTAATTAGCATTAAATAAACTTTCGATAAAATTACCCTATATGATAAGGCTGAAATTTCATAAATAATTTTAATATATTAAATATAGTTTAAAATAATCTAATTGAATTTAAGAACAAATGCTTGAAAATTAAAATTGTGTATTTTTTAATTTTTCTTAACTTTAATATTTTACTTATTCATATTATTGTGCTTTTGCATTATCCATTATTTTCTATCAAAAAAAACTAATTACATTTATTTAATGAAAAACATTCCTTTATAATCAAAATTAATTAATGATATGAATATTACTGAATCGTATTCGCTGTGCGAAATGAGCATCTGGATAATCAAACTGCTGACAGAGATTAGGAATTTCATTTATACTTAAGGTAAAAATTGATAGACCATCTTTCAATAGAAAGAAAAGCTACTTTTATTTATTTGTACTTTTTCCACCGTTCACACTCTCTGAGGGCTCTCATCACCCCCCACTTGGGGGCTTGTGAGCAACGGGGGGTATCTCCGAGGTTCGTTAGCAACGAGATTAGCGAAGGAAAGGCTTCTGTCTATGATGGGCTTGAAAGGATTTCGTATTGACATTCGTTTTATTAGAAGCTCATTTACGAAATCGATCGCTTAGGCTCGGTAAAGAGCACAGCTCCAGCAGTGATTTGTTTTACTTACTACTGCTAAAGAAGGCAGCAAAAAAAATAGAGAAGAAAGGTAGTAGATATTCGATGCTTCGATTGTCTACTGAGAATATATTTCCAACGGTCAAATAAGAATTCTAAGTGGCTAATCATGGTGACTAAGAACTTTATTTTGACTTAGAAAAAGAAAGCATTTATTTCTTGAATAATATTTAAAACTTCATTAAATGCTGTTACATGTATAATGACATTTCGGCTCAATATATTTTTAAAGGAATTAATGCCTTGATTTCATTTATTGATAGATTCTTATGTTTTAATCAAGAAAAGTTATAAAAATTACTGCTGTATTTCTTTCTAAAAAAATTTTAGATCTTGAAATTCTGTCTGCGTTTTCCGAATTAAACTTGCATTTAATGTTTTTTTGTATTGTTTACTTTAAATGACACCAATAATTCTCTTTCCAATACGTTTTTTGTATCTTAAAAGCATGAGATAATTGAATTTTGAATTTTAAAATTAGCATTAAATTACTCTCTCTTTCATTTAACAAAGAAAATGCGCCAATACATTCAGTTACATTTTTTTATGCCAGAAACGATGAGAAATCCTTAGAAAAAGTGCGTAAACTTTACTTTAAAACAATCTGAATATCAGGCATAAATTTAAGCACTATTCAGATACACTAATATTTACTAATTAAATATGCTAAATGATACATAACAAATACATATAATAATGCAACTTTAAATAATAACTAAAATATATTTTTGCTATTCAAGTGCAATAATAAAATATAATTAAAAGGTAAAATGAATGGGAAATTATAAAAACACAATTAATATTCTTAAAATATTCAATCAATTTTGTGAATTAAGTATTTTTTAAATTATTGAAAGATTTAGTTATGATATTAAAAATTATTTCTAAAATTAATGTACTTCCTTTTTAAATTCAACTAATTCATTTCCCGATTCCCTTAAGATTAAGAATGTTGTACATCTCTCCATTAATTAATATTCAATACATTCTCTAGGTGACGAAAGAATATCTATTTTCATGTTAATTTTAAATAATTTTTTGGCAGGATATGTAAGTAGATTACATTTCCTGATTAATTATGAAATCTTTTTTACATCTATTCAGTTGAAGAATTTTCTATTCCTGAATAATTATTTCATAATAAATAAATTGGATAAATGCGTATCTTTTAAATTTGTTTGCTGCTGGCTGAATGTGACAAAATAGATTTTATAAATTTTCCAAATTCATTTTTTATACTTAATCTAACTTTGCACACAGTTTAAAACTCTTTACATACACTTCAAGTATATTTTTGGAAAAAAAGAGATGCTATATAATACACAATATTTCTTTATAATTTTGAAAATTCACAAAAATATTATGATTAATCTTGTTTACCAAATAAAATTTGATTTCTAAGCTAAAATGAATTTTTATTCAATACATTACCTAATGCTAAAAATAGTGAAGTCTTGTATTTATCTTATTGTTAAAAATCATCATGTTCAATCAAATTCAGAAGCAGTAAAATATCAGTTTTATTTCTTTCGCGGAAAAGGGACTAAAATTTCACCCCTTTTAAAATAAATTAAAAACTTATAATACTGTTAGTTAATTTTATTAATTAATTTATAATGCAAATAGCAATCAATATTTTGATATATAATAAAGACTTTTAATATATAAAGGTTGTTGAGGATATTTTTGGTGTATAAAAGCGCACAGGAATAAAAATGTGCCAAGAATAGGAGAACACCTAATGAAAATACAAGTAAAAAACCTGTATTATGTAATTTTTATGCAAAATTGAACCATTTAAAAATTATGATCAAAGAAGGAAAAATTTGCTGTTCTTCTCATGAGAGGTAATAGAAAAGGATAAAGCGAATGCAATCAATTTCATAAGAAACTCACCTTGCTTTATTGCATTTCTTTATTTAAACCTCATGAAATGTGTCACCATTTTATTTAAGAAATTCAACAGAAATCTAAGCAGATATTTTAGATCCAAATAGCACATATTTTTAAAATTTTAAAAATTGAATCTACATCGTTTCCTCTTTCAAATTCAATAATACGAATAATAAGAAATAAAATAGTCATTCATTTATACGAGAACAAAATTAAAAGATTGAAACTATAACCACAGTTTGATTCCAATGTTATTTTAATTTAATATCATATGATTTCTTAGAGTACCTATACTGTCAATTAATATAATTGAACACAATGTTTTCTAATTAAAAATTAATTCAAGATGTTTATATTAAATTTCGAATCCTAAAGATTTTGAAGATCATGAATTTGAAATTCTAACATAATCAATTTTACTGTAAACTTTGTGTTTGACTAATCAATTTTACTGTAACCTACACCCAAAACTTTTGATTTATTAAACATTATGCGAAGAAAATAAACAAAAATTATCCACACACACATTATATTGTGTGACACAAGAATACTAAATTTCAAACAAATCCAAAATATTGCTATACTGCATAAATAGTTTAAAATATTGTGATAATACAGTAAATTTCACATTACTTGTAAAATTTAAAGGTTGTCTAATTAAATTGTCGTGTATTTGAACATTTTCGATCTGATTATAGTCTCCAAATTTGCTCCCTGGTGGTAAATGAATGCACCGACTTTAAATCTAAAACAAGTTTCAGGACCAAAAGCCAATTTAAAAGCCTTGATTCAAACGCGTAAAGGCTATGACACTATGGATTTTGTGTCACTATGTCCACTAAGGAAATTTACAAACTTAATTAAGCAATACACTAAAATTATGAAACATTTTCTTTAAATATGAGTGACTGAAATTGATGCTAATATATATATATATATATATATATATATATATATATATATATATATATATATATATATATATATATATATATATATATATATATATATATATATATATATATATATATATATATATATATATATATATATATATATATATATATATATATATATATATATATATATATATGTATGTATGTATATATATATATATATATATATATATATATATATATATATATATATATATATATATATATATATATATATATATATATATATATATATATATATATATATATATATATATTATATATATATATGATGTTATTTATATTAAAGGTTTAATTTATTTTTATAAAACTGTTTTATTTAAGGCATTTTGAATCAAAGTTTATACTAGGGCATGATAAACTGAGAAATCATTCAAAGAAGAGTATTACGAAGGATTAAATTGGCCAACTGAAAATATATGTAGGGTGACAAGTAATTTAGTGAAAGGAAGATGAAAATTTGATTCTGCTTCTAAAGTTCGAATGGCTAGATTTGTTCCTCCTTAATTAAAATAACTAATTAAAACCTGTCTGGGAGTGGGCCTTACTCTGCCTTCTCTTTCAACGAATTTAATATTAATTATTAAAAGAAGATAAGTTTATACAAGATATTTAACTAGGATTATTTTAAAAATTATACTAACTTATTTTTCCATATCAAATTAGTACAAGATAAACTTATAAATTATTACTAAAAAATTTAATCATATATCTAATTCATGACATTTGATAATGATACTTAAATCTAAGCTGGTGAAAAAGTTTTCACTTCTAATATTATCTAAAAGTGATATATAAACTGGTTTTTCAATAAAACTCAAATTTAGTGGTAAATATAATGTTTCTGTGGTTAGGCTTATGAAAATAATGTGCAACATTATTCTACGGCTTGTCAAATTCATTAAAACAAAAATTATTTGATTTTTCTGTATACTTCAGTTTTTGACACAAAATGCAGAAAAATTTAAATTTACCGAAATATATTGAAATAATTGCGAATTCAATTTACAAGATTGTTATAACAGTAGATAAGAAGAATACATCCCAGATTTTTTCTTAATTTATTATTCAGCAAAACAATAAAGTAACCGTAAATTTGTAATGTGTTAAACACACATTAAATGTATAATAATATATTAAATAAATTTAACGGGTACATCGGCATAATTTTTGGAGTTATTTTTACCATTTTTTTAAGTTGGGTCGTTGAAACCTCATTAGTAATAATAAAAGTAAAAATGTGGTAGAATTTTTGTCTATATTCTATTTTTTTTAACAAAATTAACATATTTATGCAAAAACATTTTTACTGTAAAAGCACAGTTTATTCTGAACAACTTTTGATATAACTTTAAAATATATCTTTTTGAACAAAATTAAGGGAGTTATATCGGAGTTATCGATGACATACCAACTTTTAATCAGCAGAATATGGAAAATTTTTGGAATTAGATGAAATAGTTTTCTTGAATTATCAAATTTCTGAAATGTGATTAGATTAAGTTTTATTTTCCCAAGCAATAATTTTAATAAAATAATACCAAATGCTGCAAGCTTTTGTATAATTAAGAAATATCAATTTAATTTTCTTAATTTCATTTTAAAACTTCATTTAATCGTTAAGGAATTTCCTATTTATTTCATAAAATGCGCTTTCATGTATTTTTAGCTTAATTGCTTAGTTAATTTGTTTTTAATTTACATGAGATTTGTAATGAAAAGATGAGTCAACCAAGAAAGCCATTATTGTTGGGGGGAGGGGAACTCACCAGTGAAATTAACACCAGCACATGCAAATCTAGTATGGGTGCTTGATTACATTTTGAATTTTTAGATGTAGTTCAGTTATGAAAGTAAATGACAATTTTTTTCATACCATATGACACTTATTATTATTGATTCTTATCTTACAGATATATATGTGAGGAATTGCAAAAGTTTTTAAGCAATGTTGATGCAACTCACCATTTTTTAAAGGTAGCATAGCTGTTTTCAAAACTGAAAATCCAAAATTCTGCCCCAGCACTGTTGATTAATGGAAGATGGAAGTTGTATTTTGTTGTTTACACATCTATAAAATTGGATCTTTGAAAATGTCATGTTGCAGCCCCTTTGATACGCAAATATGTCCAATTTTCCCTCAATTTTTTTTGTAAAGCTAAACACAGTATAATCTCAAATGACTTAAAAACTTTTTAACTGCTTGACTATCGTCTATTCTATATAAAAATAATGAATATATCAGTAAAGTGATTTTGTGATTAAGGCTTTTACTTTTTAGTAGTTGCACTTGAAAACACTGGATAATCTCAATAAATTTCATATGATATGATTTCGCTGATAATTCAAGAACTCAATTTATTTTAAAATAAATAATTTGATTTGTGAATTCTTTCACAGTTAAAATTTACACATATATTTATAATCAGTTTTTTATTTAAAAAAGGAATTTATTTCGTGTAAAAGTTATCTCTTGTAGATATCTGTCTACCTGAAATAGTTATGGAATATGAGAAAATTGAAATTTTTATTAATTTTGATCTATGTTTTGCAAAACGCATTTCATCTGATTGCAATAGCCATAAAATAAAATTATTACATTCAGTTGGTAGATAACGCATGTTTTATTTATGATATATTTAAAAAGTAAAATTTGAAAATTTGGTAAACAATCGAACAATTGGTATCTATATTTTTTATATTTTTTGTATCCTACTCTTGACAATCTGTAAGAATAATTAATTATATTTTATTTAAATTTTAGTGCTGACACGTATTAAGCAATAATTATTGTTAAAAAATATTATAATGTAATAATTACAACATACAGGGTATTTTTACTGCATAGTTCATTAGCAGGTTCTGCATAGTAAATTAGTCAAAAAAAATTTAAGATTTCTCTTTCAGTAGAAAAAATTACAAAGACTATAAAGTAAAGTAAATTTAATTTTAATGATACTATGAATCCTTTAAAAGAATATGAGAAATATTCGCATAAAACAGCGCATATTATTTCTAATTTTAATCCACAAAAAATTCTAGACGGATGTCATTATTTTATATTGTATAAGTTATTGTTATTTATTACAATGTTTCAGAATGAATTTTATCTGTACGTGAAACAGAATTGGTACGCAGTATGTAATATTCTGTTTAGTCAACTATTTAAATGATATGCAAGCTAATTTGAGATAACTTAAATTTTATACCCTTTTTCTCTGAGAGCATTTTTCTTCCTTCTTGGATGCACATATAAGAATGAGGAAATCAAAATACTAAGAATGAAGATACTCCTGAAGAAGACCCAGTTTATAAAACGTCTTCAATACTCCTAGACCTCTAAATTGGGTAACGGCTCCTCTAAATTGCCACCGCAAAAGAGAAACCAGCCGCAATTGGCTGACGTGGGAAGGCAATTTTTACATATTCCCAACTTCTCGCCGTGAAGAAACAACACATTTGATAAGCAGCACTAAATCCTTTTAGGCAAATTACCCTGCTGTAATTAAATGCCTCGGTTTATAAGGGATAAGACTCCCCCGGTTATAATTATCGCTATAACCTAGCTGAGCTTGAGCAAAAGGGCAACCAAGGCGCATTTAGTATAGGGCCCCGACACACCAGAAACGCCATTTAGAAGGCACGCCTACGCCCGTCTTCGAATTTTATCGAGCATTAGAAATTCTAGTCCAAGATTTCTTCTCATTTAAGACATTAAGATTATTTACTTCAACTCTTCCCTCTCCCACCTTTTAGTTGTGTCTGCATTCGTACGTTTATTCTCTCCTTAAAATTCTTTCATTTTCGAACTTCTGTACGCGTCTGGAACACTTTCAACAATTTACTTAGCTGGCAATGTATTTTGATCACTATAGAACTGAAATTAAAAGTCTTTTCTTCAAGAGGTATGACTTAATGCATAGCTCACTAACTTAGTCAACACTTCTAGTTCATATGAAAAATTCCAAAATTTATTTTTAATATGTTAGTATTTAGCTTTAAAGTAGTATTTATTCACTCAGAATTAATACCATGTTTAGATTTATGATGCAAATAAATCTTTTTAAGAAGGAAAGTAAAATAAAATAATTATATGAGCTATATTTTAAGCATTCAAAATTTAACAATTGTACGTAACTTGAAAATAACTGTGCAATGATTGTCAACTATTTTTCCTTACTAAAATTTTCAACATGTGTTTTCGTAGAAATTATTTTTCTGTAGAAAATAAATTAACGAAAAATTAATGCAGCATATATATAAGAGTAATAACATAATTTTTATTCATTATATTTTAAATCATTATCACATAATTTTAGTTTTACGCTAATCTGTTTTACAATCTATCTTTCATTCTAATAGCAAACCATAAGTATACTTCCATTTAATATGACTCTACAAAAAGCAATTTTCAGATATGTATTCTTTTTGCACTCTAATTAATACACTCTATATTCAAATATTTTTTTCTGAGTTATACATTCAAAAATACGATAACTTATTTTTTATTATGTTGAATAATATTAATTTACCTCCTTAGATGTAAAATACAAGGCATATATAATTCATTTAATTTTTATAAGATAATAAAGCAAGATTACAACCAATAACTAAAAATAATTAGTCGTGTGAAAATCATTAATTTGAAGTCATATTCAAGAGAATTGCTTTAAAATTTTTAAAAATATTTAATATTTTGTTATTTTTCTATTAATAGCCCAAATTTTCCTTTTTTAGTCAATTCACATAAATGTATATGTTCTAATTTTAAATTCTTTCCAATTAAAATAATACTTGCAGTATATTGCAACTTAAAATATTCAAATAACAAAAATGATTAATACAGTTAAGCCAATTCTGCTCAAAAATTTAATCAAACAAACACTTAATTTAAAATATTTTAATAAATTGCAATGATATATTATATTTCTCTGAAATGCTGATTTTTTCCTCGTAAATTTATTCTACTAAATTAAAATTTAGTCACATTTTTCTGTCAAAAACTCACTGCGTACTAATGAACAAAATACATATGATATGGTAATTACTATTTACTTCTAGACCTCTCTCTCTCTCTCTCTCTATCTCATATAATCTGTCAAATTATCATCATAAATCATGAATGTTAATATGGTTATCAAAATAAATTAATTTTTAATAAATAAATTTATAAGAATAAATTTTGCTAATAGGAAACTGTAAATGTTATAAAACTAATTGCAAAACTAACAAACGAGAATATAAAGAACCAATTGTTTATTTTTCATTTAAATTTTTAAATTTTCCTCGTCACAATTAAATAGTTTTAAAAAAAGTTCGATTTTCAAAACTGAATTACATTACTGCAATTGCATTATTACATTATTACGATTTTCAAAATGAATTATACTATACATTAAATTAATAAAATCTTAATTTTTTTTAATCTTTCTGTTTTAATTAATCATATATAACATTTGTATGTTTGCCATCACGGTTTGCTAAAGTAAAAATATTCCATTAAATAGCTAAAATTTGTAAATATGAATCTTTTTCGTCTTGTATATCATATTTTACTCAATCAAGGAATCGGTTAATTTTAATCAATCTTTTCCTTTTAATTGAAAAAAACTTATTAATAAAAGTAAATAAAATTCCTAGTTCCTTTAAAAATGCGATAGATTTCGAAAACACTTATAAGCAAATTTTAAAAAGAGAAAAGGCTAAATAAAGCTTAAAATCTTCACTGATATGGAAAATATTTCTTTCAATTCAACATAATAAATAAAGTTACATCTAAAACAGGTAAAAATTTTAGGTATTGAAATCTAATACAGGTGTGTAATTAGTGAATTAGAATACAGATAAATCTGAATTATTTTGCAAAATTACTTTTATACAAAATATATTCAATTTAAAGAGAATTTAGCAAATCTATATAAAAAGAATTTAATATGAAGAATTTAATATTCTACTTTAAAACAGAATAAAGGTTCCACTTTATTTTTTGAAACTGATTTTATTTCCTTTTTCAAACGTTCAATTTTTCTAGTCATGTTCAATGTTAATATTTTCATTTTTCATTGTCATTTCAATTTTACTCTACTTTTGATAAATTATTCAAGGTTACCCATGTAAATTATTTTATTTTCCACACGTAATTTCAATTTATGGCTGAAATAGAATCTCCTAAAATGCAGTTGAAAATGAAACAATCATTTCAATTTTATAGAGAAATAAAGAAGGAGTTTTTGTAGAAGTTATAAAAGTCTCCTAAATAATTTGAGCTTCATTCAATTATTCTGTATAAAATTAAATTGAAATATCTCACATTTGTGACAACTCCACTTGTAGATTATATTCACTGTTACTGAAAATATTAAAGAATTTTCAGAACATAATTCTAAGTGTAAATTAAAGAAAATTATAAAGAATCAAATTAAATTACTAAAAACATTATTTTACTTTCCAATAAGAAATGAATTTTATATAAAACTGGTTAGTTAGAACGAAAATATTTAAATAGAATTTTAAAAAATTTAAATAATTTATTTTAGTATAATTACATAAAAAATTGAGTTACAGAAACGAAAAATACTGAGTATTATATTAGAAATTAATCTTCTTAAGTTCTTTTGAACATCATATGCAATAACTTAAACAACTACATAAGTTAATAATTTGAAAGTCATTTTACCATATATATATATAGCATATATATATATATATATATATATATATATATATATATATATATATATATATATATATATATATATATATATATATATATATATATATATATATATATATATATATATATATATATATGTATATATATAGCATATATACATATATATATTTATATGTTATCTAGAAAGCATATATATATATATATGCTTTTTAGAAACCAAAAAAATATATTTTAAATAAATAAAAATGTTCATGTCTTATGCTCTTGAAAAATTTATTGTACTAATTTTATATCTGTAATGTAAATAAGATATAGTTAGATGATGATTTTCTTTAGTTATATATGTTGAAAAAAGCCAAATTTTACAAATACAATTTGTGTGCCTAATTCAAGTATGCATATGAACTCATTTAGTTTTTAATTATTAATAATAATGTATTAGGTCTACCGGAAAGTTCTGTCCGTTTTAGAATGAAACAAAGGAATAAATTTTTTCATACTTTGGATAAACTTTATTGAATAATAAAATTTCCATCATTATTTATGACTTCTTTCCAGCGTGATGGTAATTTGTATATCCCATTTTTAAAAAATGCCTTATCTCTAGAGGCCAAAAATTGAACCAGTGCTTGTCTGATATCTTCTTTGTTCTTGAATTATTTGCCCTGCAAGAAATTTTGTAAGGACAGAAACAAGTGATAATCTGATGGTGCTAGGTCCGGTGAGTATGGTAGATGCGACAGAGTTTCCCAGCCTAGCTCTGCGACTTTCTGACGAGTCCCCAAAGCAGCATGTGGCCTGGCATTGTCATGAAGCAGTATGATGTCCTTCCTATTGAACATGACCGGCCTCTTTTCTAGGAGTGCTGTTTTTAATTTATCCAATCGCTGACAGCACCTCTCCGATTTAGTCTTTCGTTTAATTTCAACGGCTCAAAATGTGTTGGTCCTCGAATGTCCCACCATATACACAACATTCTCTTGTTCAGGCTCAACTTCGGTTTAGAGGTAGAGGGGGCAGGTTTTCCGGGTTCACAGTATGCCCTTTTTCTTATGATGTTTTCATAGGTAATCCACTTTTCATCCCCAGTTATGATCTGGTCCAAGAAGGGTCCAAGAAGATTTTGTTGCGTGCAAGTAGAGATGTGCATATGATGATTCCATCATTTAAATTCCTCTCACTTAACTTGTGTGGCACCCATCTCGAATACTTCCACACAAACCCTAGTTTCCAAATATGGTCGGAAATGGTTTGTTGAACTGAATCAAGCCTTTCCGCAATCTCCGATGTTGTCAAAAAAGGATCTTGCTCTAACATGAACATGACAGTATCGTCGTCGATCAAAGATGGTCGCCCAGAGCATGGTTTATCAGAAAGGACGAAATCACCTACATGAAATTTTTTGAACCATCTTCTGCATGTTCTATCAGAAACTGTACCTTCACTATATATTTTCACTAAATTTCTATACGCTTCTGCAGCATTTCTTCCTTGTTGGAATTCGTAAATGAACTTCGTTTTAGTTCATCTTTGATGAAAATGTGTACACATTGTTAGCGATCAAAAGAGAGAGCCAAATATATTTCACAGGAATATGCGCATACTTGTTGAAACTGATTGTAACCGGAGCGGACAGAATTTTCCGGTAGACCTAATATATATATATATATATATATATATATATATATATATATATATATATATATATTATATTCCAAAATCACTTATTAGCATATCCTATAAAATTATAAGTAACTTAATTTGTTAAAGTAATGTGAAAGAGTATATATATATATATATATATATATATATATATATATATATATATATATATATATATATATATATATATATATATATATATATATATATATATATATATATATATAATATTGTATAACAAATGGTTAGACTTGATGTTCAGTCATCCCTTTTTTCATGCAAGGGCTGCGCGCGTTGATATTAACATATTACTTAAATAAAATTACGAAAAATCATATGAATTTAAATTCTAAATCTCGAATTATGATCCGAACTATACATTATGGAAATTTTAATTTTAATTTCCCTGCATTTTTAGTAATGTGTAACAATTTACATCCGCATTAATTAAACTATGAGTATGCTTCGTCATATACATCTTTTTGTTTTGTTGAATTTTACATTTTAAGCTCTTAACAAAATAAGAAAGTAAATAAATCTAAATATGGTAGAAATCAGTCAACTCAAGTTTATTATTTAGATATTTAAAGTGCTTATGTATCGAAATCAATTAAATAAGTGAGGTAAAAGTGAAGTGCATTAAAAATGAACACATATTTTTGATATGCATCGATATTTATATTTGATTCAATATTATATGATCTAGAAAGATGAAATATTTTTATTAATACGATTCGTGTTATTTAACTCTAAATTCAATACATAATTTATCAGCAATTAATAATACACTATTCATCTGATCAATTTATATGACACATACATTTACCAAACTTTTAAAATTAAAAATATACTGAAAACTATACATATCTCTCTTAATAGCTAAAATTTTACACCAAATCAAAATTAAAATATGTGCGTTCGTAAGATGCTTATGAACATATTCTTTTTCATTTTAAACTAAATTCTCCTATGTATTATCTCATTGTTTCTCTTATGCACTATTCTATGCATTAGACATAAAGCATCTGCTATGCATTATATCATTATATATCCTTTCTTCTCTTCAAACACCTCCTATGCATTATATGCAAAAACACATAATAGAAAACATAACAAATGCAAGACATAAGACTGTTAACTACAAACATTTAACTACTGTTGGTTTTTATCAAAAGCTTCTGATAAAATAGTGTGATAGAAACAAATGCTTATCGCTTCATTGCTATACTTATAACAAATAAGTTTAAATAGTGTTTCCATAAAGTAGTATATTTGAAAGCGTTTCTATGAATAGAAGAGTTTATTTTATTTATTGCAGACAAGTGATTATTCACAAATTAAGAAGTTCTGAAATGTTCTTAACAAAATATAAGTAATATAATGAAAGCATTAGTTGCTAAATTTTAAAGTGTTTTGCTGATGAGAGACGCAAATGTAAATATGGATATTTAATTTAAATTTGCAGACATAGGTAATCGACTTTCAGCAACTTATTCAGAATAAATGTTAGAAACTAATAAATGTTCTTAATCTCTCTCTCTCTTTCTCTCGCTTAGTTTTAATCAAAAAGCTTTCTTGAAAGGGAAAATTTTATCTATTTCTAATTCGTGAAAAAAGCTTATTATACTCTAATAGAAATTGTCATGAGAAAACTTCTACAGACGCAGGAAAATTAAGAAGTAAAGTAAATTCACTTATTGTGAGAATAAAACTAAACTAAGATAAATAAACCGTACTACTAACTTTAGAATTTTGTTCGTACTCAAGCAATTTACGTATTGTTTACGATCATTAGTATTGATTGATAATTCATCAAATATTTATATATATATATATATATATATATATATATATATATATATATATATATATATATATATATATATATATATATATATATGTGTGTGTGTGTGTGTGTGTGTTTGTAGGTATGTATATATAAGTTATTATCATACTAGTTTGAATCATCAAAGAAACATTGATTTTGAATATTGATACGGAACGAAAAAATAAATTTTAAATCTTGTATTTCACACATGTGAAATTTCGGCATTTTGTCCCTTGGCAGAGAAAAAGCGAATGCATGCCATTTTTATCGTTTTTGTTCTATAATCTTCACCTATATTCAAGTTTGAAGGCAAACCTCACTTTGTAGAGTTGTTTCCTCCTTAAAAAATATTTGTCCTCTTGCGAAGCAGCAGCCTATCACTACTAGCGATTACTGAACTATAAAAACAAGGAACTTCAGTGTCTCGATTTTTAGTAGAATTTTCCTACCTCTGCTCTCTTTGGCGATCAAATAAGCGCCACATCATGATTTTGCTTCACCCTTTATAAAAAAAAGAAGCTCAGGAAGGAGAAAAAGAAGATGGAAAATACCCCAGGGCATACAAATGCAATTTATTTTTCAGCCAAAATTTCGGTCTTTACCCTACATGGTTCTTTTAACACTCAGAGAGCATACTGTATTTTGTAGGCCCCCACTCCCCTTTTTTCTGTTTCGTCGTCTTTACTTCGACACAATTCCCAATAAAATGGAACGCTTATTGTTGTCAAACTGAACTGTGAATTAGAATTCGCAAATCTTGTAAAAAGGAATGAAATCAGTCTTTCTGTGTGAATTTTACATTGTATCCACCGTTTCTTTTTGTGGTTTGTTTGTTTCTTACCCCAAGGATATTTCTTGTAAACTGAATTATAGAGAACTCGATATTCCCATTCTAATCACTTATGATTTGAAACTAGTGACATGTATAGAAAGATAATAGCTTTCCTGTTTCAGGGGGCAAATTAAAAGAGAACTAATAAGAGAATTATATATATATATACATATATATATATATATATATATATATATATATATATATATATATATATATATATATATATATATATATATATATATATATATATATATATATATATACATACGTAATGAGATTTCGGGGTTATTTTAATTTGTATATTTTATTATAATTTGGATTCACCACATTAATAAATTTATTTATGATTTTTGTCCTATTGTTAATATGAGATAATAATCGGTATCATAATGTATAATGTATGCAATTTATCAGTAAACTTTATACTCTTCATCAAGTACTATACAATGTTTAGCTCGATTTTAATGGATAAAAAAATTTTTATTTTGAAAATTTTGAAAACGCAATTAATTTTTACTTATATTCCCATCGAATTTGGGAATCTCAAATATTTAAACCCAAAAACATTTTGTTTAACGCCATGGTAAATACTCAGAGCAAATAGTACATTTCAATATCCCTTATTCAGAACAAACAACTTGTTTTTTTTTTTTTTTTTTGAATTATGAAACGTCAATATGTATTAGCATAACAAATTTGAGAGTGGAACTGAGTTCAAAGGGACTATAAAAGTAGATTTATCTCTTGCTAGTGGTTTCTACAAATAAATGAAATCCTAAGAGTTCATAGTACCTTTATTTTTCATAGTTGTTTTCGCAGAACTTTCAAAATTACTTAAAGCCTTATAAACATTTTGAATATATTACGCTTTTAATTTTTTTTCAATTAACTGGGAATTAGACAGGATATTTCATGATTATCATATTATTTTCACTTGATAAGTTTGAAATCATATTAAATACAATCAATGAATGAAATAAATTTGTCGATTCAATGTTCATTACAATTGAGCTAATAAATGAAAAAAAAGGAATGGATCGTGTATTATAAAATCCTCTTTTGCTATCTTACGGTGAAAAAAATAGGTTCCTATTAAATTATCTCGAATGAACTAAAAGTGACCTTTAAGCAATTAACAAACAAAACAAATGGCAATGCAAAAGAGAGTGAAAATACAAGAACAGAACAATTTACAGCTAATGGAATCTACTTCTTAAATTTAAAACTTTCTTTAAAAAAAGTGCGGTTGATCAGAAGCAACTTATAGGGTGTATTTTATAACATTAAGATACAAATAAATATTTTTCATGCGCCCAATGCTCAACCAATTGTTAAAAACAAATTTCCTATGAAAGAAATAGAACCATCACAATATGCTTAAGATGTTTTACTATCGCATCTTATCATAGTACCAATATTACCTTCTTTTCCTGGTAATGAAAGTTATATATTTCCTATGAAATCAAGTCTTCGGTATTATTATAGTAAAACTTGTTATAAAATATGTAAATAACAATAAATATTTATCACATATGTCAGTTTTAGAATGGTTTAAATGCTTCTAAGATGGCCAATAAAAATGAAAATTATTCAAGCCCCGGTCACTTTTTTACATTAAAAGCGGATGAAAATATTGATATATTTCTAATTTGATTCACTTTGACCACAGACATCATTCAAATATTAGTGCGAGTTCCCAATATGTAGAAATTGAAATTTAATGCTTAAATCAAATTTTACAATACAATTTTAGCATTAAAAATATGTGAGAAATTCTAATATACATTCTCTATGATTAAACAAAAAAAAGTTGAATTAAATGCTTGTTCTGAAACTAGAATGTCGTGGAAAATGACCCCAAATTCTTGGAAAAAATTATAACATGGATGAATGTTAGTTTTAACTCATGATTACTATATAGGACTAAATCCCCTAACTTCACCTTGATCTAAATACCAAAAGCTCACAAGAAATTGAATTAGCATTAAAATCTTCAAAGCTATAATGATTTTCTTTTTGACAGTTGGGAACATTCACTGCGCTCCTGGAAATCAAACTATTAACATTACTACTTTTGAGACTGCATGACACTCAAGCCAAGCTAAGTAGTCAAGGTTGTTTAAAGGCATTTTAATAGATGAATCATTTGCTTTCTTGGGATTACATGATAGTAATAGGATTCTTTTTTCTCGGAGTACAAAATCTAATGTTAGATCATACTGCTCACCATGGCCTATTGGCAAGACAGCACTCTTTGGAGAAGAAAGTCCCGAGTTTAATCCCATCCACAGTCAAACAACAGTAACAGTATATGACGGTATCTTTTACATGCTCATCAGTCAGAGTGAGTGCTGGGGAGTTTTCTTGAACTTCTCCCTTATGACAGGTAATAAGAACGCTCTATCTATGAAAAGTCCTCATGGAAGAGAATTTATGGGGTGGTCATTAAAATTCCCTACAACAACCTTAGGTATTTAGGTTTACCTCCCCTATACGTTGTCCAGTTTCGATTGAATTTCAGGAAGAAAAAAAGACCATATGTTCTGAAGAGCGCTGTTTTTACACTAGGCCACAATGAATTCAAATCAAATACTTTAGACAACGAGTAGTGAGCTGTTTTATGGCCGAAGACCAATGTAAGGCAGTTTAATCCCACGAGGTATTGCCTTCCTCAAGGACTTTTCACAGATAGTGGACCGTATTCACGTGTCTCAAGGGAAAAAAAAACAGGAAAACTCCCAAAGTACCTACTTCCTACAGATGTCTTGTTTAGAGTAAAATGCAAGATTCATCTCCCATGATTCAACTTTGGCTAGGATCGAACCCGATACATTATGTTTCAAAAACTTATGTCCTATCACTAGGCAGTAAGGAGAATAAATAAAGCACATTTTTTATAAATAGTGCATAACAGCATGTATTTCTGATTTACTTTGAACTAAAAAATAATTTTCAACATTCACTTAATTGTTTTCTTGCCAGAAAACTGAATGAAGCCATTTTAGTTCCAAAAAATGTTTCGATAAATATGCAAGCAACATTCAAGATGAATATAAATATTCATGATAAAATGGCAGAACTATATGTATATAAGTGATTAAAATTTTAATGTTGATTTTTCATTGTAAGGGAACAAATTACTATTTCAAAACTAATAACACTGATTTTGAGATATTATGTTATGTATCGTTTTCGCCTTGTTTGTTGTGTTAAATTCAAAGCAATTACGAAAATATCTTAATTAATTTATTTTAAGCGGAATCTATTAATATCCTATTTAAAAGAAATCCGGCAATAAATCCTTCAAAGTCGTGCAAAAAAATGAACATTTTCTTAGATTCATATCATTGGACATGGATTAAAACTTAAACTTAGAGGTTTCTCATGATTATATTATACTCATTTGAGAAATTAAGAATTTATTTGAATATGATTTCGTTAATACAATAATTCCTGAAAACAAACCAAATAGATACTTTGCTAATACTTTAATGGGAATGAGAATAAAGAAAATACTGATGTTTTTGTTACATTTTAATACATTAGAACTACATATAAATAATTCAAATTAAGAAATAAAAGTTTTATGCAAAAATATAGAAAAATTTGAATTTTCTACGCTGATTTCGATTAATATTCCACTAAAAAAAAAACATGAAAGTGAAATAATTCATTCAGCGTAATTGAAAAATAAATGAAATTTGAGATTTGTTTTTGAATTTAATGATTACACATTTATGCAGTAACTCAACTCTTTCTACTTGATTAGCAATAACTTTTAATCAGAAATTAAAAAATGATGACAATAAGATAGGAAAGTTCTGGATAAAATTTTCTATATTTGTTTTTCCTAAGTGCACATAATATATGAAAAATATTTCGTTAATGAAAAACATAATGTGTTTTAAATGCCCGTTGTCAATATCATTATGTATATAGCAGTTAATTTATAGTCATGAAAACTTTATTCCATCAAATCAATATTTTTTATGAATTAACTCAATTACCGATTTCTTATATTTAACTAAGCTTTAGAAATTTAATCATATGTGCTAGAGCAAGTATTGATAACTTTTACAAAATATCAAATTTAAGGTATTGTAATTAATTACCTTACTGCTTAATAACATTCCTTGTACAAATTATTTTAATATATAAAGGGAATAAAATTAGCTTATCGTCTTAGTTTAGAAAAACTTCTGATTTTATTAAATTTGATAAACTTACAATTGTTTGTTTCATTTAAAAATAAGTTTAAATATGATTTCAATATTATTTGTACATTTATTCAACATCTACATTTTAAAAATAATAAATTTTAAGGACACTACACCCCTCATCTGTTAAGATCATATTTATTTCATTGTTGGTATCTATTAAACAGTTCCAGAACGTTTCGCTTTTCCCACCAATTTACTACATTTCTAGTCACTAAAACTGCATGATTTATGCTACGATTTAATTTAACTCTCATCCATGAGATCGATGAATATTTCGATTTGTTCCATCCTTTTCATTTAATAATTCAGCGTAAAGCCATTACCTTCATAATATTTAAAATTACGAATGGATTATATTGAAATTTTCAATTATAATTACTTGGATTACTATAAATATTCTGTGAATTTCTAGTTTAAGCATACCTTATCGTAACATCTGTACTCTGCTTATTCTCTTTAACTTAAATTATCTGAACACACCTCTTACGATTTTATCATATTTGTTTTAATATTTCATATTAAAACGAATAATTAATTTATTTAATTTATAATCATTGAATGCTGACTAAAATTAAATGTTGTGAAGATATAAGATAAAGCGTAAAAAGGTATTTTAGTGATAAATTTAGTACATGGTTTGAAATAAATGTTTTTAATAAAGTATTAATGAAAAAGCTGTTAAACGTATGTTTGTATAAGTAATTAATCCCAATAATACATTTTATATATTATAAGACGTCATTTTACTAATTTTTGTTATCATGGAACAAAAATTAGGAAGCCTCCAAATGTTCTTATATTATTAAGAATGTGTCTGTAAATTTATTATTCTTTAGTGAATGTATATTTTTCTGTATTAGCTTTAATAAAGTGAATTTTTATCAAAAAAAGCACAATTGGGTTGAAATGCAAATTAGTAATATGTTATAAGCAATTGAAAGCAAAATGTAAAATGTATGATATATTTAAAAATACTCTTCTGAACTTAAATTTTCTTCAAAGAATAAGAATAGTGAAAAAAATCCATATTTTCTTCAAGACGTGAAATTACCATTTCTTTCACTCACTAACTTTTGTCATTAATTTTAAAACCCCAGGTATTCCAGTTTAAACTGGCTAGGAATACGAAATCATTTATTAAGACTTCATGTTGAGTGGAAAAATTCTTGTAAATGTGATATGTAAACGAACGGACAGCCTGTCGTCAATCTTCATCAATCAACATGACTCAATGGCTACTAAAAAAGAAAGAAAAGAAACAAACTTCTATAACAGCTACGTACAAAAGAAATAGTTTTATTTTCCGCAAAGCATATGCTTAATTGAATTTGCTTGGAGTAGCGATAAATTATTTTTAAATTAGCTTAAACAAATAAAGTAAAAAAAAATTGATTGGCAAATAAGGAAAAAAAATCAATCTCTAAAAAACAACATAACATTTTAAGAAAAATGAATATAATTTTATTTATTAACATTTATAAAATAAATTTTTATTTTAATATGCTTTATATTTCTATATATTATACCTAAGAATTCAGGTTTAATGATTACGATTTGCAAATAACTGAAGCAAAACTACATTCCCGATTAACAAAATGACGCTCATGTCGCTTGCAGATTTTAGCCTGTCCCCTACTAATTAGTTTCTAAGAAGGTAATGGATTTCTCAAGCCATTATTCTTGTCTCCATATGGATCGGATCTTAAGCTCAATCGAAATAGTAGGGATATATTTGAATAGAAAATGAGAAAGGTATGCGTTCCGACAAAAAAGTTACAGGTACTTCTTTAGATTGTAACGTAGATGAGATTATTAGTATGGCTGGTTCTAAAATTCATTCTCGAACTTTGTTTCTCGCTTGCATCTAATTTTCAGAATAATATTATCTTAACTTTAAAAAGTAAAATTGGACTCTGAAACATAAAGAATTTAAAATGAGGAAAATTTAGCAGTCACATCTCCAACAATAGCATATGAAATAAAATAATTATATAATTTCTTACCAAAATGTATTGAAAATATTAAGTTATTGTTTGTAGACTTTACTCTAAGCACTTTGAGTTAATTTTATACTATAATAGTAATTATATCTTGACTTTCTCTATATTTTTTGTATAATTTCAGTTAATATTTTATCATGATTAATATGAGAAAAATTGGAGAGAGGAATTTTAAAATCTTCAATTGTGTGATTTATTTAAATTGTATGCCTTAATTCCACAACACAGTGGAATATTTATATATCCTAAAGACCTCAGTTATACATATAGTATTATATAATTTCATGTATAACTGAATAAATTATTCTTTCACGTGAACAAATTGTGTCAGCTATTTTTCGCATCATTGAATATATTCCGTTTGAAAATTTTTAGTACAAAGTATTTATTTGAAAGTTTCTGTATAATTGCGTTTTTATATATTTATAGGTAGCTATTTGTACCTGTAAGTTTGATGAATGTATGTAGTTTATGATGTTGCTTAAAAATAATACATCACTATAATATTACTTATTCAATTCAAGATTCCTAAAATTCATTATCAAGTCATATTATAGCGTGTTCAATAGAAAAGAAAACAAGGTTTTAAGACCCTCAGCGGCTTTTGTTTTCATACTTGGTTTCCACTCTTGCAGAAATTATCTTATAATATTTCAAACAGCAAAACAATAAAAATTAACAATGGATTTGGATAATCAATATCAAAAGAGAAGTCTTTTTGAAGTGACATGTTTTTTATATAAATTTATAGCAACTTATATATTAATATAAAAATTCATATATTTTGCAATATGGATTATATGCAAAAGATATTTTTTTATTTTAGAGCAATATTTAAGCCCTCAGCGTTATTTTATGTACTCTCATGTGATCCATAAAATCGCAGTCAACGTCTTGTAAGCAATCGGGGCTAATCAACTCATTATTTTCTTAATTACTATAAATCACGAACACAATATCACTAGCTTTTCCAAAAAGATAACAAATTAACCTTACGCGAATTTTGATGATCATGGAATTATAAATGCTATACTTAATCATAAAATTGATAAAATATCTTTTAAAACACATTTTCGAGGCCTTCTGTAGTGAAACAAGTTAATGGTTGTAAATTTCTTTGAGTATTGAGCAATGAAAACCAACATACCAAAATAATTTTAATTTTTTTCATTTTATAAATTTTTGACACACATGATTTATTTCAGTGGAATACACAACATAAACAAATATTTTTCTTATTATGTCATATGATTCATATGATACAAAAATTATAATTTTTGTATCATATGTGCTTGATAAGAGTCTGCTTCTGCACAACACAGTATTCAAACCAATTTCTAATTTGTACTTTTTAGACACATCTTTTTTGTTAAATTATACTGAAATTTAATATAAAGATGATGGGTCAGCATTTTAATAAAAAAAATTAACGCCGTATTTTCAGAGAGGTTTTGCATTATTTGAAAGATAAATGCAAAACCTCTTTTAAATTCTTCCTTTTACTGCCCCTTCATCGCTCACTATTAACACAACTACTTTTTAAATTACTTATAGTAAAGATATTTCATCGAATTTCGATAACGTGTATTGAGAATATTCCTAACAATTTTCAATAAGCAGTTGAATACAGTTTTATTTTACTCAAACTAATAAAAGGAAGTTCTGTATATTCATGAATCTCATATTCGGGATAGAAATAAGAAAATGAGAAACTTGAAATTGTTTCAAACTTTAGGTTAATTCCACATTTACTAATTTCACTTATATATCTCAAAATCAATAAAGAATTTGAAATTTTCTTATTCGTTGCTCCTCTTCTTTCAAGTTTTCTTATGCTGAAAGTTATTAAATTAAAAGCTATAATTTTATAAAAGTACTTATTTAAAACAATATTTTTTACTTGGTTTAAGTCTTTTCAAAGCAGATTTCAACTGATATAATGATTTAAAAATGTGTATATTTATATACTTCTCCTCTCTCTCTTTCTGTATATATATATATATATATATATATATATATATATATATATATATATATATATATATATATATATATATATATATATATATATATATATATATATATATATATATATATATATATATATAAATTCATACATAAATACAAAGATCGAATGGGCTACTAAAATGTTATATTCAATAGTAGCTGATATTGAATAAGCTACTATTGAATACAGCATTCCTATCACATAACAGCCCCATCACTAGGCAGCAATAAATATCATTTTACCATTATAGAATAGAAAATAATTTCTAGACAATTTATCAAGATTTCAGTTGGATCAAACAGGTAGTCATATAATAAAAAAATGTTTCTTATCTAAATGATTTTTTCCAATAATACAGACCAGAAACAAGTCGTGTAAAAGCATTAGATTATTAGAATATGCATTCATTCATGACATGGGCATGATTTTTGTCTGGAATTTTATGAAATGTTGAAATATTATTATAAATTATGTTTTGCAATAATGTTATGAAAATCGAAACCCTGGTCTTCCATAGTCTTGATTTTCTCCATGAGAAGGTTTAATTCTCAGTATGATATTTTTTTCTATCACAAAGCCGAATATATTGTGAATTTTCTTGGTGAACATACTGAGGAAATTCACTTGATTTTTTAGCCTCTTAACTCTCCGTATAGTATTTTTTTTTTTTTTTGCTGGCTGGATTTTCCTTTTCTTAATGTCACTTTACTCACACACAAAAGCTATTTTGTTGGGACTTACATTATTTAGTGCTACATCTCTACAAGCGTCCATTCTTGAAGAGAAAATTGAACCTAAGGAATGTTGATCTGAAAGTCAGAGCATTAATTATTAAGTTTCAAAGCACAACTGCATACTGATCATAAGAGTTGTCGGGGAGTTCCTTTCCAATCACCGAAATTCAGAAACTTTTAAAATTTATTCCTATAATTATTTGACAAAAATTGTATTTCCACGAAAATAATCAATGTACATGGATAATAATATGTTTTTGTTTGGTAAATTATTTCTATTACCCATTTATTTATAATGGTAATTCTTTAAACATTTAAGATTTTCTTTTTATTGAAATTTTTAAACAGCTTTTGTCAATGTTTTTATGATTTAAATATAGATCACTATTTTAAATTGATCATCTTCTTATTGGAAATAATTAGGAAGCTACTCATAAGATAATAACATTTACAAACATCAAATCAAATAAAATTTTTTTTAAATATAATTTTATTTTAATATTTATTTGCAATTATCTAACATATTTCTATGGAAGAAGGTAAATTGTTTTCTCTTAGTACTCTGTAGCCATAAGTTTTAAAAGTTATATTTCTCTAGAGCATTGTTAATTTTTTTAATAAAATTTCTTTATGATAACAAACATGATTAATATTTTAAATATTTAGACATTGTTAAACAGTACAAAATATCAATTTATAAATAATAAGTTGTCTTTATTTATGCTTACCAATGAAAAATGATGAAAACATTTCATTTATATAATTTGTTTGAACTGAAGATTTATCATCATCCTTTAACACTTTACTGATTCTATAGTTTTTATACGAACTGTGACTATAAAGGAAATGAAAATCTATTTTCAGTGAATATGTTTTTAATATTATTCTTTTGTTTTTTCACTCTTGCACAAAAAGAATTCGAAGTTTCATTTGTTTTATTTATAAAAATAAGTTATCTTGGATGTTGCAAAAGCAGAATTAAGACCTTATTTTCACATAATTGTAAATTGATTTCATTTCCTTATTCTCAGTCTTTCTAAAAATTTAACACCAAATAAAATAGAAATTTTGCTTAGAATATATATTTTATAAATTTGCCTTTTATTATTTATAAAATATAATACTTCTAAAATTTCAATCCCCAAGTAAAATACGTCAATTTCCTGTAAGCAGAAAATTTTTATATTTATAATATGGTGAAAAATATCATTTTAAACTTGCTATATTTGGATTATATTTAGGCTTTTAAATTTATATTAATCAGTAAAAATATCATCAAACTTAGAATATTAAAATTGTAGTCCATTAAAAGGGTATATGATAACAGAATTTCTAATTAATTATTTTCTCTCATTACATTAATTTTTTTCATTCAGTAATTAGTGAATATTTATAACTAAACATGCTAAATTAAAATTGGGTATTAGACATTCATTTATTTTTAACTAATATGAACGTCGGGTCAATTTTCGTAAAAATAAATAATATGTATGGAACAAAATAATATTAGCCTGAAATGAAACACAATTAGTTAAGTCACTTTCAATTATAATCTTATAATGTGGATGTTTCATGTTTGTTTTGGTAAAAGGGTAATAGGAATAGATATATACATATAAATGAGTTTATTATTAACTCTACTACAAATTAATTTTCTTAATTTAATATTTTTGTGTTATTTTTTTTACATAAATATATAAATAATTATTCATAGCGATTCAGTTTTCGCCTAACGATTAATATTTACTATTTCTTTATAGAACTAAAAATAATTATGAGGATTATACAAAATCAAGCTTTTTCTAATTTCTTACTCTGTTTATTACTTCCAATTTTAATTGGTGTCGATACGTTCACGATTTTGTTAAAATTTAAAATGAATTATAGAAATAAGTATAAATTTTTAAGAAGTTGTAAGCAACTGTAAACAATTATTAAATATGTTTTGTCTGAATTAATGGCTTTAAATTTGTGAAAATATATTATTGATAACAATATAACTTCAAAAAAATTTTATTTTTCTAACAACATATTAAAATTTACTTTAAAATACTCTCCCTCAACTTCATTAATTTGAAAAAAAAATCCTAAATCTTATCACAGCAAAGCACTTAAAAATGAATAATTTAATTGCTTAAAATACAAAGAAAACATATTTAAAAGTAATTTTTTATTAAATCAAAACAGCTTTCTTTCAAACAAACTTTAAATTCAATATAAAATAAATTTTTTAATTAAATTTGTGTTTTTATTAAAAAAGAGTTTTATTATGTTTACACTAAAATTTTACTGAAACGTTAAAATTTCATTAATGTTGTACTTCATGTATTGGTCTGAATTATCACACAAATTAAATTCATTTAAGAAATACATACAAAGAGTTTTTAAAGCAAACATAATTAAGCATATTTTAGTATTAAATTGCACAGGTATATTTATATTTTCTTGGTAATGATATTAGAGACCACATATCTTTAAATAGCAAAGAAGTAAGTATTTTTTTGGTTCTATCATTAAAAATGCATATGTTTTTGAAACAATCAACTAAACATTTTCATATATTTTCAATATTTCATTCAATTTCATTATTAAGGAGAGAATATAATCGAATTTCATAAGAAAATTCGTAACTATAATTTCAATAACAAAAAATATACTTTATGCTCAGTTTTGGTTTTTAATGGTGTGTGTACTTAATTTAAATTAAAAAATATTATTGTTATTCCGGTAAATGGTGCAGTGCATCCTATTTTTATTCACAACTTTTGAAATCTACTAAGAATCACAAACTATATTGTTGAATATTTAATTCATGAACATTTCTTCAAGCTCTGAATGTTCCCCATATATTTTAATACTGACAAATATTGAACTACAACAAGATAAATTTGTTAAATCATGCATGTACCAAATTTGCAGGTAATAAATTTTATCAGGATAAGAAATAGTTGTAAAGAGTCTTTTTAACAGTGATAATGTAAAAGAAAAATATCGTAAATATAAAGTTGCCTTTTAACTATCATAATTCAAGACATTCTTGATGTGTGTGATATGCAAAAACTAAATACTACACCCACCCACACATGTGTGTATAAATAATTTTATTCTGGCTAATAAAATATAGGGATTCAAAATAAAAATTTTTAATGTTCAATATTTTACATGATATACAATTATAGGACTTAGCAGGACACAATACTGTTGTGCTTGCTCTTAAGCTGTTCATTCTTTCAGTTCAATGCTCCCTTGATAACTCTACCCTTGGTTTCTGGTACAAGTGAGTTCTTGTGTTTGTCTAATTTTAAATATTTTAAGTATTTTTTATGTTTGCCGAGTTCACCATTTTGATCCCTAAGTCGCAGAAAGGGAAATGAATATCCGGTTCACTCAAATTTGTAGCCGGAAAATATATATGTCAGAGATTTCCATTTATTCATTCTTTTGTATGACTACTCATGTTGCGAACTTTTTCAATTATTATCAGTGTTACAGGGCTTATGAATAGAATACTTAGATTAAATTATCTCGAAAACTTAAAACCAAGATAACAAAATGAGAAAAAAAGCACAAAAATTTGCTAATTCCAATATATTATTATCGTTTGTCAAAATGGTCAATCTATTTTTCCTTAATCGAAATTAGTGTAATGTTTCCTTAATTATATTCTATAATTTGCCTAAAATTGTTTTTAATGTTTTGTAGAAAAAATTTCGATAAGCATAAATACCTATGATAAATATTAAATCGATGTGTAATATATGAAATAAATCAATAAACCTGTCTTGATACCTAGACTCGATACAGTCACAGTTAAAAAATTAAGATGAATATTGTGATTTTTTCTATCTGCATTCCTCTGTGTAGGATTGGGTATTGGGAATTTCTTTGTTTTTTTTGTCAGTGTGCTATGCAGAATATGATATACAGTCTATGAAAAGACTAAATCTGGAGAATGTTGAAGAGATCCTTATAAAATCTATCTAAAATAATTCAAAAACTGTTAAAGAAATTTTATACACTAAGCATTTTACAAATATGCTTCATTTTATTTATCAAAATACACATTGTTGTACTTTTTCAGGTTACTTTAAATCATGTGTGCATTATTATGCACCCTTATTATTCTTTGAAAGCATTACTTATGGTCAAGTGGTAAATTTTTGCTTTCAAAATGAAACATCAAAAGTTCTATTCTATTATTCCTGAGAAAATATAACTACAGATGCATTTTCCTTATGGTACAGGGCTTAGAAGTTTTCCCAACGTTTTTTCTCAGATTATTAGATGTAGCATTTTAATTTAGCATATTTTGAAATGTCGATAATTGACATATAATCGAATCCAAAGTCATCTACAATTTAACTGTCCTGTACAATTAATAATCGTCAACGATGTGACTTCAGGATAATATCATCATAAACTACAATAATTTCATAGCATTATGTATATAATATTTTAATCCGTCAACCATTCTGTATGCATAAAATATTATTTGCCTGAAATATGTTTCAGTTAAAAAAGGATGTAAATCATAAAGAGTTATTTACTATTACACACATATAATAAATACAGAACAGCAAGTGTTAAAAACTTCTTGATTAAAATAGTTAAAATGTTTAAAGCATAAATTTTTAGCCATTTTAATATAATTTTATAGTCAATTTTATCTAACTTTATAAGCCACTTTAATAAAATTTGTATAATTTTTGTTCAAAATATCCTTTTAAGCCTTTAATTTTTTATACTCCATTAATACAAAATTTTAAATCTCTTAAGCTTTTATATTATATTTAAGAGAGTAATATCATTACATACAAAAAATTATCTGATACTTTTTGAAAGTATTTAAGATTTAATATTGTGGTTGAATAAGATAAATTATACATTAGAAATAAAATTAAAGAATAACATTATTCAATCCTTTAGCAGAGTATACTTTATAATCTTACATCTATGCCAATAGACTTAAGCATCTTAAAATAAGTGCATTTTCAGACGTTTTTGATTATTTTACGCATTACATTTTAAAGTACCACACAATAATAAGATTACTTGTTTATCAAAATGATAGTTTATTGATAAGAATTTATCTGGATTTTATTCAAATTTTTTTATCATTTTTAGCTTTAAGTTATTTTTACACTACTTATTACTTTAAATCTTCTCTATGTACTTCTATTAGCCTATTTTTGATAAATTTTGAGCTTATAAACTTTTTAAACTGCCTGAATTTCATATAATTTTACCATTTCTGTTTAGCTACACTTGTTTAAAACATTCTGTGGATGTGACTATAAGTATTTGAAAATACTTAAATCAGATTAACATCTTTATTTTAAATCATTATCCAACTGCTAAAAATTTATGTAGAAATTATTTTAAAATTCCTAAAGAATTTGCGATTAATAACTTTATACAGTTATTAGATTATGATTTAGAAATTTAAACTTTAATATTACCTTAAATATCTGAATCCCATTAAAAATCCCTATTATTCCATCTTTAAGTAATCTACTATTTTATAATATTTCTTTCTTTTCGTAACTCTTTTTAAAATAATTTGTTAATATTATTTTAAAATCATTATAACTTACATTTAATCACTTATATAACTTACATTTTATTTAACTTTGGTTGATCTCATTGAATTGGTAACTAAAAAATCATTATATTTTAGTAAATGGTAAAAATATTTGTAACAATGATATTTTGTGGGCATGTACGTGTAGAACCCCTAATTTATTTTTAAATTGTGGTGTTTATAAATATTTATAGCATTAGTATTCAATATTAGTTATAAATTGAAAATCAAATTATTTGAAAAGCATTTTAATACTATTTAAATTGAAAATAAGTTATTATTATGAATATATCTTTATATTCTTTCATAACAACTTAAATCTTTTTTTCAAAATCTTAAAAATAAGTAAATAGTTAGTTACATTAACTCTATATGTCTTTATAATAAAGTAATGATAAAAAGTGATATATTACTTGACTCCTTTGAAATATTTTATGAAAGTTTTTTGCTAACTTTTATAAATATCAAATAAATGAATGAAAGGGCTAATGAAATGCTTCTTCTTACCAACCAGTTGATAATAATTGATAGAGAAATATACCAAGGAATTCAAATGCAAGGAATAAAGAAATGTCATCAATCTTTATCCATCAAATCCGTTAGGATAGCGATTAGGAACAATATTATCCAGAAATCATTCAGCCAAAAAATCATGGACAATATTAGCTTACTACGTCACAAGTAAAAGAACTTTCTCTCAGAGTATGATCATGCATTCTTGAATCTTAATACAAACTCTAAATCAATTTATATGTATATATATATATATAAATATGTATGCACACACATCAAACAAACAAATAACGTACATATGTATGTATGTATATTTATTTGCTTGTTTAAAATAACAGAAAGATTATTAATGTTTAGTTTTTTAGATGCATTTATATTTTAATGTAATGATATCTTTAATTATGATGAGAGATTCTTTAACTCTAAGTATATAGTGAGAAATATTAAATAATGTGATTGGAATAGCCTGCTAAATAAAGTATTTTATCAATTAAACACACTTCGCTTACATATTATCGAGGCCTATTAATAATATTAAACAATTATTCTCTTTAATTAAATATGGAAATTTTATTCTTTTTATAACTTTTGATCTACAGATCTGTTTTAGATTTATGTTTTTGATAATTATCATTTAAGGGTAAAATAATTTACTCATCAATAGTAAATCAATAAATGGTTCCATGTTTCCTAAAAAAATGTATTTTAGTAATAGAAAAATATGTATCTTAATATGTTTTATGTCATTTTAGAGTAAAAATTCCTTAAGCTAATAAAAAAATCTAATTACAAGCTTTTAGAAATCATTCCAAATTTAGTTACAAAAATTCGTTTACCTTTTTATCTAAGCTGAATAAGAAAAACAGTATTATAACATTACATCAAAATTAAAAACTAGCCGAATAAGGAAGTATGAAATAATTAAATACCTTTCTAATAATTTCATACTTTTCTATAGCTTTAACACTTAGTACAGAACTCTTTGTGAAATTTTTCACTCGTCGCATCGAAGCGAAAAATTATCTCAACACCTTTTAGTGGAAATTAAATTTAATCAATAGCTTATGGAATGTGGTTCAGCGACCATGTTTTCTAGACCACAGGTTCAATAGCGTACTTTCATTTTTGCAATGGACCAAATTCTTGCTGGGAAAACATTTGGAGCCTCGCCAAACCGCCGTTTCGAGCATTTTTCGACATCGTGCAACGCCCTTCACTCCGTTGAAGACATCTTTTCTCTTTTACCGCCTATCTATTCTTACTACCTTGGAAAGAAGCAGACGGCGAGTCACTTTAGCCCAAATATCTGATATTTTCAGATGGAAAATGTCCACAATTTGATTTCTAAATTTCAGCGTCTTAGATCGTTAGAAAAGAGTTACATTCCCTTGTTGGACGTTTATAGGAATCATGATATTGGCAGAATACATATAGCAAGCATACTTTTTATGACAGCAAGTTTAAACAATACCCTGATTTTTTTCGCTAATAATGTAATCAATAGTTTAAAAAAAAACTCTCAAGGATGATTCAGTCTTTTCTTTGAAGCGAGTTTAGGAATAAAAATGAAGAAATCACTGAATATGAGGAGAGATGGGAAATATGTTCCAAGAAAAATTATTTTTTAAAATCTAAAAGTTTAAAAGTTTCAATATTAAAAAATAATTCTACCGGTAAAATTTTTTTCTAAAAAGATATTCTCCAAAACATTTTTTATATTTACACATAATTTCTTAATCACTATATAATTATATTTATGATAGTAAGAAATCCATTTCTGTTATTTATTGCTAGTAATTTTATGTTCAAATTAAAAAGCATAATAATATTATTTGATTTACCATCTGCATATTTTTGAAATTAGTTATAAATAATAAATTTGTTATTATTATTTTTTTTTTACTTTTAAAACCTCTGTTGGAGAAAATTCTACAAAAGATTCTATGAAAAAGCACTATGTAATGTTATTTATGTCAGCAAAATAATTTATTATAACATGAATATCCCTTATTATTAATAATTGAATCATATATACTTAATACTCCTTAATCATTTAAATAAGAAACATTTTTGAATAAATAATAATAAGATTATCAAGTAATTTGTATTTTATTTATTTACAATTTCATTAAAAACCTAATTAACTTGCATATCTGAAAGTTTGAAATAATCATACTAAAGCTTAAAATTGCAATTGTTTTGTAAGTTTAAACCCAATAAAAAAAGGCTTCAATGGATAATGATTTCTGACATATTTAATTTTAAAAGCTAATATTAATGAATAAAAAGTGCAATTTAAGGAACAGATTATGCAACTAAATTTGTTACAATTTAAACTGATGCGATGGCAATAATAGGCTTAGTATATGGATATAATGGGGATTGCATGCTTATTGAAACAATACCGCAACTATTGTGAGTCTTTCAGTAATAATCTTCCATTTCCAATTGAATTTTCGTTAATGAATCGCCCAGTAGTTACTTGCTTTACCTCAAAAGGCTAGATATTGTATTTTCCAATTTAATAAGACGAAGATTATGAATATTTAGTTTGTATGTTCCATAAATAAACATTAAGTAAGCCGATATTACCAAATGGAAACTAGATGTATTATTAAGCGATACTTAATACAGGAACTACATTGCATTATTTTCTGAAATTTCTAATTATAGGTGAACATACATAATAATTTGAATGAATCCTTATTCATGAATTAAAGACAGACGACATATTTATAAATTAAAGACTGTTAAAGCAATGAAATTTAATTTAATTAAAAAATACTAAGCAAAGTATTTCTGAGAAAGCTTTTATATAAATAATTTGATTTTATTAAAATAAGCTTCATTCGATCTTATATTTATTATTTTAAAATATTGTTTACTCCCTTTAACAATTCTTATGAAATTTTAAATCTATATTATTAAATTTATTTTTTTAAATAAATTTTTAAATGTACTAAATATTCTTTACAAAGCATAAAGCAAATCTCTTAGTTAAACATAATTAAAACAAATTTGCATCTTAATGCTCTTTTCTTTCGTTAATAAATTATTAAAAGTTGTTTTAAAGAGCACGTTTTTATCCAGTTTTTAAATTGATTTATAATCATTTTCCTGACTGAAACTGAACTTCATTTTACTTAATTATTATGATAAAAGTACTATCTATTATTTAGTCATGAGAAACTAATTTGCTGTAAGCAAAATATTGAATTAATAAAATCTATCGGAGTTCAAATAATAGAAAAATTTTTAAACATAGAGTACTTAATTCATAACTCAAAGTTTTAAAACTTTAACACATCCTTAATTATATATTTTCTCAATTAAATCTGAAGAAAATTTTTTAACTATGAATTTTTTCAACCGTTTTCTTAAATTATGAAATATTTAAGAAGTGAACTTTACCTTTCTTTGAAAATTATCGCAGTCCTTTGAAATTCAGCATCTTGCATCATTTTGTGTTTAACGAGATATATTTTCCGCAGTGTAAAATAAAAGAAATAAATGATACGCTACTTTTATTAAGCAGGAAAAGGAATTATTTAAATATATTTCATAAGAAACTGATTTAATTGTAGACTAAGTAATTGTTATCGTAAAGAAAATAGGATAAGTTTTGAAAACGTAAGTTAAGATGAGATACAAATAAATCCCTTTGGCTAATTTGATGAATGGTTTCCTCAATTTGCGTGCTTTTCAGAAGCATTGTAGAAAAGGGAAAAACTTCCTTGCTTTAGTATATCAGGCTTTCTAAAATCAGATAAAGGGGATTTTCCTGTCAAAGTAAATAAATGGCTTAGGGGAAATTCTGTAATTAAGAAAAGTGGTAAAAGCCTTAGAAAAACAATACTACACTTTAATTTTCTTATACCCATCGAGTAAGCAGGCGATCAATTTTAAAGCAGCACTTATTACTGCAAAAAAGAGTGTGATAAAAGGTTATTAAATAAAACAGATAGCTGTGCATTATACGCGATTTCAATAGGAAATTAATTCAGCTATTAGTTAATTCTCTTTACAGGGAATTAATGTTTTTAGATGTGCTTAAGAAAAATCATTTAATATAGCTAGTACCCTTCGCGTTATTTGAGTTTCACAAACAAGTTTTTTTTTTTTAATTTTATGCTGTGTCACTGATTTATGCGAGATAACAACAAGAAATCTAAGTTTCACGTATAGCAATAAATTATAAAATATAAAAAGATTGTTTTAATACAATGCCTTAAAACTTCTTCTTGTTTCTAAAATTGATGTTAAGGATTATTATTCAGAATATATTATTCCCAAATGAAAAAGAGCTCTCATATTTTTATTTTTATTCACTTGCACTCATGGTCAAAATGCTACTAGAAGGCAGAAAAATAATAAAATCAATTTAATATTTAAATGTTGTAAAACATACCAAGTGGTAGTCATAAAAAATTTTTTGAGATCTATAAAACTTGACACACATGATATTTAAGCAAATCATGCTTATTTAATAAACTGTTAACATCAAGAAATTTAAAATTTAAAAAAATGCTCGTTTAAGCTTTTTAAAATGTTAAATATTCATTAATTAATCTGCAACTCTGCATACTGATAAACTTATTAATGAAAAAAATAATACTAAACAGCAATGTTATTAAATGCTTCTAAAGAAATTGTAACATGTGTGATTCCTCATTTTACTGTTATATATGACAAATATAATTTTAACTAAAATGTATTAAGTAAATTGTCATTAATGAAGAAAAACAATACTAAACAGCAATGTTGTTAAATTCTTCTAAAGGAATTGTAACATGCGTGATTCCTAATTTTACTCTTATGCATAACAAGTATATTTTTAATCAATATGTATAAGGTAAATTGTCAATTTAATATTTTATGAAGAATACAATTGTAATTCCTGGTTCTCTAAAAATGAAGAGAAAATTTTCCACCGAAGTACCTTAGCCTAACTTAAAAGCATTTCATTATTTTATGAACAAATTTCATGTTAACAATTTTTTAATATTTTAAAAGAATTTTTGAGTAACAAAAACTTATAAAGAGTTGAATACTGTAACAAATCATCTATTTAAGAAATTACTTATCGTCATTTTTAAATCCATCTTACCTTTTATTAAATGCATGATTGATTCACTATAACATTTTGTCAGCAACTTTTATTATTTAAAGGAATCATTTAGCTGATTTCACATTTTAAAGACTGTAGAAACATTAGCAGAAAATCGATGTATTCATTCCAACAAAGCATTCTTCTCAATAGCGCATAATACCTTCACACTGTTCGAATTGCATTCAAGCAGTTTATGACAGTTTACATTCATTTAAAATTAAGTTTAAAAACATCCCATTTATTGAATTATGCAGATGAATTTTCGTTTAAAATTGAAAAAACTGGAACATTTCATATAGAAAATGCTTAAAATTTTCATTTCACTCGATTAAGTTCGCTGATCATATAAGTTTTCAATTTATTTAAAATAAACTTACTTAGAATTATGTTTCATGCTGTGTATAAAATAAAAAGATATAATTCACATTTTACACATTTTGTTAAATGAGATTACACATTTTGTTAAATGAAAGAAAATGTTTCAATTCAGTCGTTTAGCTAGATTCTAATTAGAATTTATTCATTTCAAATCTTTAGAACTACTGTTTAAAGGGAAACAAATTTTACTTTTTAAAAGGAAAAAAATTTAAATTAAAAATATAAGTCCTGCTTAGAACATGAAATGTGGCTTAAGTGAATCAAAGCTAAGTAGAAAGATACGCCACGCTAAGCAATTTGGCGTAACTACGTTATGCGCACTTAACTTTCGTAATCTGAATAAAACGCGTTATTGAAACTGAGATTTATATCAGACCTCACTGTGTAAAGAAATAGTTAATTAAATTTAATTTGTATAAAAAGTTTAACTGTAAAGATCTTTCTGAAATGAGATATTTTCACAATAATTTCTATATGCTTAAATTAAATTTTTATTTCCATTATTAGTAAAATGTAAAAAGACTCACAAAATTTGTTAAAAATAATATTTAAGTATAGCTGAATATTATAAGCACTTAAATCAGGACAATTATTTGTATATAAGAACTTAAATAAGGAAATAACATCACAAACCCTATAAACTAAATTACATTAAATAGAGCCTGAATTTTTAGTAGAGTAACATTTTACAATCACTTTATACACAAGAAGGAAATTGGGAATCCAACTCATGTGATGCTAAGAGCACACTGACCTGTCAGCGAGCAGATTGATTAAGGTAATTTGTTATAATGGTTATAGATTTACTTTTTTGTGAATGGTTAAGGTATACGTATACACACACACACACACACACATACACACATATATATATATATATATATGTATATATATATATATGTTTTAATAAGAAGCACACACATGCTTCTTACAAATGAAAAATGCAAACTTTATTAAAAGTCCTATTTTATGAAAATATAAAATTCACATGAACTATTTTATTAAAAACAAGAAATATTTTACTAAATAACAATATAAATGAATAATTTATTTCTGTTAAGAAATATATGCTAATATCATGTATGCTAGTTTTGAAGTGGATTAATTTATTTAACATTTCAGTTTTATTTATTCTTAAGGATTTTATAAACAATAATTCTATAAAATATAATATTATGGTCTGTATAAGAAAGCATCTTGTCCAAGTTTAAGCAAACATCAAAGAAATAATAACTTAAATTAACTAAATTTGAATAACAAATTTCAAATAATTTAAACATAAACTGCTTGTTGTACGTTCAAACATAAGTACCTAATGATTTAATACACATTTTGTTGTATATATTGCATCCGCATATTCATCATTCATGTGAAATTTTGTTTATTCGAATGGCTCTGAATTTGATTAACGTAAGTGTGGAAAATGAACAAGTCAAAATTATATATAACTCAGTTAAAAACATATCAACCAAAATATTAATCTCCTTAAATATTTAAAATAAATAAATATAATACATTTGTTGTGCTATATAAGAATATTGCTTGAGAGTTGGATAACAAGCTTACTTTTACAATACTTTTTTTACCAAACATAAAAATTTCAAAAATCTTATGAAATACATTGTAAGTTTACAATATAAATTATTTTCAATCTTTAAAACTTCTATTTATGGTGTATTCAATGAAAAAAATTTTCAATAATAATCAAATTGTTTGCTTGTACGAAAGTTCGCCGGTATTACAGCAAAAGACTAATATCAACAGTTACAAAATACACGCAACTTTTAAATATATGTCTTGAGAATGTGTGAATATATAATTCTAACATTTTATTTTCAGTCAAAGTTTGTATTGTATTTACTTAACAAATTGAAAAAACTATCCAGGTTGAAATTTGCAATAAATAATTTTTTAATAGATTTTTTTAAAATGTAGTTATCTTTTTTCTCTCAGTCTATTTAAAAGGTTTGCTAAATAAACATGTTTTCCTTTTCCAAAAACATTTTTCATATATATTGCATATGATAAAAGCCAAATGTTGGTAACTTTTTCATGAATTGTTACATTTATTCCTCTTTAAACATAAAAAATATATTAGATCGTGTTGCATTTTAGAGACTTCTAACATAAAAACTTTTGTGTTTTAAAAATCAATGCTTTACCTTTCAGTTAATTACACATTTTTAAGTAAAATAAATAATTCTGTTTCATTAACAAAAGTCTCGTAAAAAATGTTTGATTGAGGTAAGCAATGATCTTAAAAATAAAATCTCCAAACATAATTACAAAACAAATAATTATTAATTACAATATTAAAGTCTGATATATTTAAGGAAATTTTACTTAGGTATCTCCCAATTTTGTATTTAAATTAAAAACCTTTTCATTTTAATTTTCTACAGTTTTTTTAAATGCATGAATAATGCGTTCTATGAAGCTATAGGAACTATAAAATTTATTTCATACAGATTTGAAATCAAAAAAATATTTTTATGTATAAATGAGTTAGTTATGAAATACATGTAAAAACATGTACTTTATTTGAAAACAACGTGCATGGTATTTTTTCACACAAACGAATGTTTACAATAGGAATTTTATAATGAAGAAGGAAGCTATATCTTTTGATCTCAGTATAAGAGAAAATAATTTTCGAGGTGATAATAACGTAGTTTTATGTCTTGTCTGACAGATTTAATATATAGAAGAAATTCTCAAAATGAAATTTAACTATTTTTAAAAAAAGTTAATTTTTAAACAACATAGTTGGACATGAATCACTTCTTGAAAAAAACAGGCAATAAATTCTGTAATCGTCGTTAGAATTAAAATATGCATATATATATATATATATATATATATATATATATATATATATATATATATATATATATATATATATATATATATATATATATATATATATATATATATATATATATATATATATATATATATATATATATATATATATAATTTCAAGGGTTAAATGATTTTATAATTTTCCAATTATATTTCACTTGTAAAGAAATTTTATTGCCGAAAATGTAAAACTTTTATCACTTTCAAATATTGAAGGTATTTTTTTTCTTAAAAAGCTAACACATTTATATTTTTACGTCCTAAATTTCTTTTACGCTAGGCTGATCGTTAATTTTTAATATTTGCTTACTTTAACATTTTATAAAATGTACAACGGAAGCCAGCAGCCCGGTAAGCAGTGCATACATCATCGCTCACGAACAGTTTGCAAGACAGTAAACATGCGAGTAATTATTTCTACACGGGAGCGTTCGTTAAAGAAAATACGAAAATTTTAAAATTTCAATTAAGAAAATGCTTGAAACGAAACGTCCCGCCTGCTTCCAAATAGTGACAGAAAAGAATTTCTAAAGTAAAAATGATGGTTGTCCCTTTACTATTTCTATAATCTTTCCAAGCTTTATTCTAATTGGTAGTCAAGCTTAACCTGGTACTTCTCTAGAGATAAGAGAATTGATTCAAAGAAGATTTTCACTTTGAGCCCTAGTTCTTATTTTTTTCTCATCCCATTTTTTCATATACACCCGAGATTACGCTTTCAAAATTGATTAAACGGATACAACTTGGAAACTGTAATTACCTAGGAGGTTTTTGCTAACTCCAATTTGAATTATTTTGGAGGATTATATTTTATTTGAAAAAAATTATATCGTGATAAATATATTTTGTTTTAAAAACTGATTGATGCTTTACATACACTGCGCGTATATCCAAAATTAAAATTTTTATTCCTGCATTTATAAAGAAATTTCGAATCGTTAATTTCAGAAATGAAATTAATTCAAAAAATAAAATTATTTTTACTTGTACATCATTTAAAAAAGAAAATTTTTATTGAGTACCAGATTATAAATATTGCAAACTTATTATATTCATACTTTTGAACAAATTTATGCAAATAATAATTTAATAGTAAATTAAGAATTTTTATAGAATAACTCAAATTACACAAGTTTATTAAATATTTATACTGCACATGAACAGATAAAGATATATAAAAATTTGTGAAGAAAAGAAAGCAGATATTCTGGAAATTATTTTACTACCGATGAAAATTCTTAACATTTTAAGTAGAATAAATTTTAATAGGATTTCTTTGTTTTGTTTTTTTAGACACTTTGTCTTACTTCGTATAAGAATTTGAGTTTATCAATACGATTTATTTATTTTTCACTTAAGTGCAAATAAATCTCATTGCTGACAGTAACTTTTACACTTTGTAGAAACACATAAATTTAAATAATGTCTATTAAAAACATACATTCTTCATAGATTTGAATAAACCAGGGAATATAAGCAAATGATATTTTGTGAAGATTGATAAACAATTACATCCAAATACTAACATATTAATGAAATTAATGATGCACTCATGGATTGTCTCTAGTTAACTGTTAAAAAATCACATCAATTAAAAAATTCGTTATTTAACAACGAATATTATGAATTGAATAGAAATGAATAACATTCGAATGATACTAGTATAATTCAACAATTGATTGCTATTCACTTCTAAAAGATATATATATTCATAAAATACAAATTATAAAAATTTAAATCATAATTTTAAATTCAATGTATTAACTCGTTTTTCCATGACGCATTAAAAATAACTCCCCAGTTTAGAAAATTATTGTTAACTTTTTTTAGGTATTTATAAACAGAAGCAAATTGAAGCTGTCATTTAATTCGCGTTTTAAAAATATGAGAAGATCGGAATTTTCTTCAATTTGAGGTAGGAATTTTTGTTACATCACTTGCTCCATGCGTCAATTTAGTACTTTATTTATTCATCGAAGAATCGAGATTTGTGTTAAAAGTAAAGACTCCACTGATTAATGAGATAAAGCATTTATTTATGACACTGCAGAAAGTAAATCCTTTGGTTAGGGACCATGCACAAAATAACTCTACCTATAAAATGATTTATTGGCTTTCGCATAGTACTACCTTTACTCAAATATTTCGGGTTTCCTTCATGCAGTTTTATGTATATTTTTTTTAAAATAACACACAAATAACGTTATATATTTAGAATAATTAATATTACCTTAAAGGAAAATGAGCTTAGGTAATATAACAAGGCAACTCTAGGAAACCAAACTTTCACTTACAGGTCATAAAAATTATTTAATTCTTTTGAAAAATCTCGCTGAAATATTAGAAGTAATGTATCATATGATCATATAATAAACTGTCTTCAATTCTCATTTTAAAATATTTGTATTTTTTACTTAAAATATTGTTTACAATTTTATGCCATATATAGTAAAGAATATTTGATGTTACCAATATTCACCTTTTTTCAGGGAAACATTTTTTACTAATTGTTTTTCTAATCTCATGCAATAAATAGTAGATTATGATCTTTTGTAACTCATAATAAATCTACCTTAATATTCAAATTATTTTAAGTGACAGGGTAAAATTTTTTAACTGTATTAAACTTTATGACCAATACGGGATGATTGTGCACGAACTATGTGGTTCTTATGGAATTCTAAACTACAACGCATTATTTTTCATGCAAATATTGTATAATTTTATATTTTTGGGAAAAAACGAAAAACTTTAGTAAAAATTTCAGAATCTTAACATTTTTAAAAGACAAACCTTTAATATATACGTAAGTACGTATATTTAATAGTAATATTACATAATTATTTTGGTAAAATATATTGAAATTTAAGTTGAAGCTAAATATTATTAATTATATTAAAATATCTACTCCGTGGAAATTTATGTAAATTTTCCTTTAAACCCTGTTTAATGTCCTATATTTTAATTTTTTAATTATTCAAATAATTGTAAGATAATTTCTTTTTCGTAAAGAAAAAAGATAATTATAAATTTCAAACAACTATTTTTTTATTGTTTTTCTCATTGAATAGTAAGATATTATAATTTTTTGTTTATTTGTAATTAACTAAAGATTATATGCAAACACGTAACATTTCATAAAATAAGTTAAAAAGTATTAATGTATGAGATGTTTCAAAACTTATCAAATGTGACAAAAACACAAAGTAGAAAAGAGTGTCTAGTTCTTAAATATGGTATAATTGTTAAATTAATGATATTAATGTCATCAATTTTATTTTTACAAGCAAATTCTTAATGAAAACCTAATTAAATGCAACTCGGAAATGTATAGTTGTTTTATATGAACAAATAATATCAATGAATTGAAGCTTAAAATATGTATTGTTATACTGATTAAACTGAATATTGTACATCCCAGTAATTACTTATATGAAATAATATATTAAAGAAAATATTTTGGTTATTATGCTTATTTATTTTCAATATTTACTTAGGTTTTCAATGAAATTTTAAAGAAAAATCTCGATAAATACTATTGCGTAATTCATTTATCTTTTCTTTATGATAGATATTTTATTCTTTTGAAAAAGTGAATAATATTGCATGGTAAATCAAATATATGATAACCACTGATTAATTACTTTCTATTACTTATACTTATTTGTTTATCCATATATTTTACTTTTTACTTTTTAATTGAAAAAAATCAATATTTCTAATTCTTTAGTAACTTATCATTGAATAGAATTTTATAAGAAAAATGGAAAGATAAAATCAAATTTATAGTTGTTCATTTTTTCTTAATTAAAAATAAAAATAGGACTTTTCAGCTAAATTAATCATTTTTGTGCATCATTATCTAAGGGCTTGATCTAGAATATTTTTAATCATATAAAATGCAAAAAATCCTTAATTAGTCAATTAATGTTTAACATTACTATCCATGAAGTCTAACTTCTCATAAATTAATTATGAATTTTTAGATGCATCATTAATCTATGAATCAAATATTTGTATTTATTAAAAAGATTCATGATATTTTCTCTATTTGTCTTAAGGTACTGCTCGAAAAGTTTTATCAGAATACAAGTAGAATTAATTAAATAAATTACATATAAGAATTCAAACATATTCTAGTTTTCAGCTGTAAATCTCCCGGTTTTTATGAGTATTCTTTTGAACATGTAAAATATCTGTTTAATAAAAGAAACTGTATTTATGTTTCCTATAAAATTAATTTATCTTTTGATGAAGATCGTTTAAATCGATCAACAAAAAGATAATTTTGTTTTTGCAGTGCTGATTTCGAATTTTATCAAGAGATACAGCTACTTTTCTTAGTGAGCTTTGAGTCAAATTAAATCAAGCTGATAGTTTTAATATCTGTGAAATTACCCGCTTCTTATTATAAGGATCCAAATTTTTTTGAGATTATTTCTTAAGTAATAGAAATTAACACAACACCAATGTGTGATCCAGGTAATAACAGAAGAAAGAAATGCAACCTTCTAACATTCACATTAAAATAACATAAAAATAAAAAGAATTACCAGCTTGATTCAATACAAAATAAAAAATACTGAATGATTTTGCGCAAAATTTCGTAAATAACATTATTGTGTGTCCCATTCCTCTTCGTTATTTTTATAGACCATTTAATTCGTTGGAAAAAATCTGAAGGACATATTATATTAAAATTTTATTTGAGTTGCATAAATCTTTAGTATGAAACCTTCAAAAGATAATTTTAAATATCTAGTGTTTTTTTTCAATAAAGCTATCATATTTTATTTTAAATTTTTCTATCAGATAAGAAATTATTTAAGTTATATTATTATCGAAATTTTATTTTACAATCAACATTTGTTGTAACCAATAATCAATACTTATTTATAGAAATTTTATGAATTTTTTGGTAGTAAAGAAAATTTAGGGCAATCATCTGGCTATAACATAAGTTTTTGATGTTTAAAATTTTAATATCCAAATCTTCATCATGCAAATATTTTTAAATAAAATCAAGTGTCTAAAATGTTAAATTTAGGTATGATTATCCTAAAAGATTTATTTTTTCATTTCTTTATGAAAACTGGATCATTTAAAAACTGAATAATTAAGAATATTTTGCATTAAAGCACTCATAATGATGTTCCAGAAAAGATGTTAAAAGCATTTATTGGAATTTAAATCACAAACTGAAAATAACCCAATTCTTTAAAAATGAATGTTAAATGAAATCATTTAAAATAGATCAGGAATTTTTCTGTGGAGTATCATTCATTTAGAAAATTACTATCATTACGAAATTAATTAATTATCCTAATTGCTAATTCAATCAATCATTTTCTTACGAAGTTTCACGTCCAAATTTACACTGGATTCAAAGGTTGTCTTAAATCCTCAACTCAGATTCTTTGATGCTGCCTAAAAGAAATAAATTGCTGTAAGTAGCAAGACGAAGCAATTCTCATAATTAAATGTAAAAACACCCAGTTTTTAAACAACTGCTAAATTAACTCACAGTAATACCAGTAAAAACTCTTCTTGAAACAGTAATCAATATTTTAATTATGTAATGCACTTTTATTTAAAGCTTTTAAATTGATAGTATAACTACTCTTCCTTTAATAGTAAATGCTTTTATTTTGATGACTTTAAAAGAAATAGGTTTAAAAATATACAAAAATAGTCGCTTAATTTTTGATTCTTTAGTAATAATTTAAATTTTAGGAAAAAACATATTAAATAATCAGTACCCTATAAAAGCATTTTATATTTAGACGTAAATATTAAGAATAATATTTTTCATATGTATAATTTATCGATTGTAATGTGTTTGGTAAATAATTTTTAAAAAAATAAAAACTTTCCCACTGAACTAATATAAAAAATGTAATAAAATTAATCTATTAAATGTTATTGAAATCTCCTCTCTAAATAGATGTTATAATTAATATATTTATTTAAATAACTGAAAATATATTCTAGTTGTACTAAATTCGGATAAAATATATATAGAACAGTAATCAAATAATACTCAATATTTAGACTGGATCCATTTAACTGGATTCAGAGGTCAAGAATTCCCTTTAATAAATGAGTTTAACTTTAAGAACATCATGCACTTCTCTAAGGTAAGGAATTTTTTTTTCTTTATTATGATCCAAACATTAATTCAAGCACATATAAAATGATTATGCTGACATAATGAGAAAGATTTTTGTCAATGAAATAAAGCAGTGTTCGACCATTACTCCATCAATTATATGTCAAACGAGTTAAAACAACATTTTGTAGTTAGAAATATTGAACTCATACCAAGAACGAAACTTCAATTGAAGAAAAATACATTAGAATAATTTTATCATATCTTCCTACTTTTTTATTCTATTTGTCATCTTGTTAAGTTCATATTGATACCTAAGTTTTAATCAATAAATATTAAAATATATAAGTTATTATATAAGAATTAAGTTATCGTTATCAATGATTGTAGCTTGTTAAGTAAACTTCAATTTTATGTTAATTTTCACTTTACAAGGCATGATAATTTATTAGTTCCAGTTAAAATGTTCATTTTATAATGTACTTCTAGAAAAATTTAAATTTAAACAAAAAATTCCAAATACATCATTGCTTTTTTTAAAAAAAAATATTCAAAACTTCTCTATAATGAATATTTAGATTATGATTTTAGCAGGTGGAATTTCTATATATTTTATATCGAGCAAGTAACCAAATGGATCTATAATATTCTTTAAAAATTAAATTTAAATCTAAATTTATATTCATTAAATCCTTATTAACTGAGAAACAAACATTTAATATAAATATACTTTTATTAAAATATTCAGCATGATTAACTTTATATGAGTCAATGCAAATATAAAATATTTATTTGTGAACAAATTTTAGAAACAGTAGTATATTTTCCAAATTGATAAAATGTAAAATCTATTAATGAAATTGAGATTCATTCGTGTAACGATCACTTTCTCAAAAGTTCTCAATTTTAAGCTTAATATGTAGACAAAATCTAAGAATTTCATTTTGAAATTAATTGGTTCGGTGGGAAAGTGTACACAGAAACTTATTTTAGAAGCATCTTTTAGGTAAACGAATTCTGCTAGCTAAATTTAAGAACATTTTTGCATCGATAAGACTAATTAGTTTATTAATTTACATTCGATTTATGTTTATTTTTTAATATTGTTTAATTAAATAAAAATAAAGGAACTTCCCTCATAAAATTTGAATTCACCATAATTTTCAATCTGTGGAAGAAACGTTCAGTGTTTCTAAACACACAAATTGTATCATAGCATCAAATTGTAATAAGAAACAAATTGTAACAAGAATTGCTGTTTAGGATATTTCACCTATTTAGCACTACAAAGAGCAGAAGGGATGACAACTTATGTAGTGGAGCACCCAGTGGTTGTCTCATCATTGTTCCGAAAGTGGGCTGGTCTTCAGTATTTAGAAACAGGGACCCATCAGACGACCCCCAGACATAGCCTGTCATCTTTACAGGCATTATTTCATATGGAGGACATTGTGACCATTACATATTTTATGTGCTCCAGCTACCATTTGAGAACACAATGGATCTTCAGTTGGACCGGGACTCAAACTCACAATTTTCCTATAACGGGAGTGAATGCCTGAACCAACATATACCACTAATGTCTCAAATTCTAAATTCACACACATTCTACAGAACTTTAATCATAGAATGTATAGTAACGATTGCCATTTCATTGGATAATGATGGAAAATTAGAAAAAAATTCACTTTTCTTATATTTTTTCCTAAAAACTTATTAAAGGGAAATTTTTATTAGACAAATTTCTTTTCACTGGATATTTAGATAACAAGTTAGTGCAAATTTTAATATAATCTAATTGAGAAGGCCAGAGTTGTGATTGTCTTTTTGGTTAGATTTATATATTTTCACTGCACAGTTTTACTAATGTTAACAAGCCAGTTACTATTAAAAATCATTTTTAGACTATAAAAAGCTTATGATGTTTGCAAAAATGAACCAAACTAAATAAGTATTTTTTTATATTTCATGCAATAATAATCCTTATAATTATTTTTATGTTTATTAAAAATTAATATATGTGTAAGTGATAAATATTTTTGTCACTAAAACAGTGATTTATAAAAACAAAAATATTTTAAATTTCAAACAAGAGAATAAAATCACTTTAGTTTTTCGTAGTATTTTTTTTCAAAAGAATTCTTAAGATGTATCGCAAATAACTACAAAATTTCGAAAAAACTATTTTTCTTATGTTGTCTTCTTTAAAATAAGTTATAATGATACTAACTCAAAAAATATCTTAATGCATTCAAAATTTTAATTTCTTCAACAAATAATATGCTACAAAAGATAACTGAAAATAAAATGCCTTCTTTAATAAAAATTTAAAATAATCACAAATCAATTAAAATTAAATTAATCTAATAAAAGCAATGGATAATAAGAAACTGATGAAAAATCATTTTATACTTAGTTGAAGTATTATTCATATTTAAGTTAGTATTTCTGTAAATTTAAAGGTACCCATTAATAATAAAATTAAGCATTAAAGGTGATCTATTTAAAACAAAAGTGCTTCAAACATTAGTAGGAAAAAGATATATCGTTTTAATATACTCTGAAGTTTACAATGAACACTAAAACGCTAATCATATTTTCAAAAATATAACAATAGTTTAAATGGTTTAATAAATCATTTATTAAAACATTATAAGAGAAAATGATATTCTTGAAATATTGTTGAAAAGGCAAATATTTACCTCCAGCAATTATTATCAGTAGTACTAATTGTCTTAAGAAATAACAAACATTTGTGTAACTTTAAATTAGATCCATTTCTTCCTCTTTGCATACGTTATTGTTCTACGCTTTTTAAAAAGTAAATATTTTTTATGAATACATTCATGTATTTGCTATCCTGCTTTCTTTTTAAGAATAATTCACAAAGCAGAAGAATGTGAAAAAATCACCCGAAAACTGCCTTGTACAAACGGTAGCAAATTAACATAAAAATATATATTCACAAAACAAAAAGAAGAATTTCAAGCATAGAAACAATATTTAGTTCTCATAATTTTAAGATAATATTATAGTGTAGCTATTTATAAAAATTTTTAAAACAAAACAAAGAAATGACACATAAATTAAATGTGTAAGTACCTCTTATTTGAAAATAAAGTTCAGAGGATTTCACAATGCTTTCTATGATGGTTCAATGATTACAGAGACATACGTCAATCCTTTTGCTTTCTAGTTTATGAGAGTCAGTGGGCATGGGAACTCGTACACCCAGCACAACAAATGGCTTCCCGAAGATTTTATATGGTTATTCAGGTCTGTGATGAATAAACCGGCTACTATGTATGATTAATAGCATTACTTTCCAGCAAATTACTTACGATTTCAGCTACATTCTATTATAATAAAAGCAGGGATGATTGCTGTTCTTAACGTCCTTTTTAAATATGTGTAAGTATGCAATATCCCAATGAAATTGTGTAAGACTGTGTGATATCCCAATAATCTTGAATAATTTATTTTTAGAATTTTGTGCATTAAATTTCTATCACAAGAATGATTAAATATTGCTGGATACATTCTACCGCAGTTTGCAGAAACTCTGTCTGCATATTTTTTACTTTCTTCTAACAAATTCAAAATTTACTTATTAAATTCTAATAAACTTTGGTATTATTCAAGGAAGGAAATTCGATATTTTAAGCAAAAGAGTGGTATCATTTACATACTGCTTCAAGTGTGAAATAAAAGCTAATGTTTGAATTATATTTATTCAAATTTTCTCTTTTTATTCGCAGAAATCATTACTTAAAGTATTTTTGAGTGAGCTATTTTTAAAATTATCAATAAATTTGTAAAGAAGAGTTTTTTCCTCCCATTACGTAACTTAATTTCAAATAAATATTACAATCATTTTTTCATTCCAATTTTTACAGTATCCGATGTAAAAATTAGTGTTCATTTGCATTTAACATATGATACAAGTAAAATGATATTTCTTGGAAATATTCATACCAATTATGATTTTATTTTATGCTTTTTCAAAATATTTTATAAAATTCTTTAAACTAAAGTATTCAACAACGAATATAATGTTATGAATGGCTAAAATGATTTTATTCTTTCGGCATATATTATGCAAAATTATTTTCAAACTCTTGAAAATTTATCATATATTTGTAATTTATATTTTATTATGTAATTTCGTAATATATATATATATATATATATATATATATATATATATATATATATATATATATATATATATATATATATATATATATACCTGAAATTTTCATAAATCAAATTAATATTTTTGATGTAGATTCTTAAAATAAATGTAGTAATTAATTTTTTTCAAAACGTAACTCAAGCAACATGTCTTTTTTTAATATCATTTGCTATTTTATCTAGAAAGACAATTAAAGTTACAAATCATATTAAATCATATCATTAAGTCAGGTTGTTAATTGAATTATGATTTGATTCATTATTTAGTTCTAAACTTAAATTGAACAAATTTTTCTTCATTTTTTTCATCATAAAGAAAACATTAAACGTGTTCTTCTTAAACTAATAAAATATATATACAGAATACATATATGAAATAGTCTAAATTTAATTTCAACTATCATGAACTTATTGTTGTAATATTTATTATAGTTATTTCATATTTAATTTCAGCATTTTAATTTTAAAAAATGTACCTCCCGAATATTTTTAAAGCTTATATTTTTCCATCTTCAGGAAATTGGCTCCTCCATTTGAACAATAGTAATGTGAAGCGCTTTCTTTAGCAAAGAATATGGATTTATGAATGGTATTTTATCAATTTCTATAGTTTTCGCGTCATTGCTATCTCTTCTGGCTTTCTATATAAACTTATTTTTTCTTAGTATAACTTCAAGAGACGATTTCCGTCTGAAGGATCTTCCATTTTCATTCCTTTTTCTATTCTACTGGCTTGCAAGCATAACCTTTTGTGGTATATTTCTATGCTTTTTTGATACCTCTTTTTGTCAAATTCCAATGGAAATCCGTGAAATAAGTTGCTTTACATTTCCTCAAATGTTTATTTTCATTAATAAAAAATGTATTTGTGTATGAAGAATTAATGTTTTCTTTACACTCTGCACGTTTTCTTTCATTTACAACGTTTTCATAAATTCATTGAAAAAAATTTTTATGATCATAAAAACAAAATTATAATTTTACTTCAGATTTTATAAATGTCATACTTGTAATAATTCATGAGAATAAGAACCGACATGTGTAACACAATTCATAATATCAACATGTGAAATTATTTCAGATATAGATTGCAAAATGCTTTCTGATTAACAAAGTTTTAGTTTTAATAAAATAATTTATGTGATTTATCATATTTTGAAAATAATTATCTTAATGAAAAAATCATCTTAAACATGATAATTCATTTTACTCGATTGAGATTATTTCTTTTTAAATATTTTCATCAAATATTATGAAAATATTTCATTTGAAATAATATTTTCATCTGAAATATTTAGAAAAATTATTATTCAAAATATACTTCTTAAGAATCTCTATTATAAATAATGCCATAATTAATACAAAGCTAATTCTTTTAGAATAATCTAAAATGATTACAAATCTAAGCAATTGAAAACTCAAAAGAAATTTAAAGTATTTCACAAAATAAAGATTTAAGCAACTAGTACATGAGATTCTTCATTTTCCTGAAATTTTAATTTGCTTTATGTAAGCATTAATCATTTACATCCTATGTTGTATCATCCGTTTCTAGATGACCTGAATTCAGGATATATATATATATATATATATATATATATATATATATATATATATATATATATATATATATATATATATATATATATATATATATATATATATATATATATATATATATATATATATATATATATATATATATATATATATATATATATATATATATATATATATATATTATATATATATATATATACATATATATATATATGTAGACAAATTAAGAAAATAACTAGAAAACATCAAATTATTAAACAGACACGAAATAATAAATTATTTATAATATGGAGATTCTTTCAGTATCCAAAAAGTAATTGTTTTTATTTTTAGGAATTTTTACGCAAATGGTTTGTACTTTAATGTGAAAAAGTCGCAAATATAAAATCTCGTATCTTTTTATAAAATTATAAATAATTAAATTATTTAGGTTAGTTTCATGGTTTCATTCAACATTACTGTTATATAACATGTTTTATATGATTTCTTTAATAATGAAAGCAACTTTTTTTAAAAAAAATTGCCTAAATGCATTTTTTATTTTTCTTCGAAATAGTTCTACTTCTTACAAACCAGCTGATTTTTAATTTTATGAGTTATGTAAAATGTTTTCTTTTAATATATTTTCTAAGTTTCAAGCAATGATAAAACATAAAATCAACACTTTTTGGCACTGTGTATAATTTAAAACATGAATATTTATTTTTATGAAGCTTTGATTATGATTGATCAAAGGAGTGTTCAACAGCTGTTACAATACGCATCATTTTAAATATATACACATCATTACATGCATCCAATATATCACAATACATACCCATACAAAATAAATTTCAAACTAAAAATTTAAAGATAGGATCAATTCATATTTCAATACAAGTAAGTGCATGAATTAGAATTTATTGCTTCCATTTTGTTTTAAACTTTTAAATGTTTTATTTAATGCAGTTCAAATTTATTCTTTTCCATAAGACAAAATTTAAGTATTGGAACTTGTATTTTAGATTTTTATGTTCCTTTTCTAGTAACTCTAAAATATTAACAGAACTGTAATGTTATAATTTCAGCAGCCCATATTTACTCCAGAATAATATACATGACCAGATGCATGTGATACCTCTTTTTTAAAGTCATATTAGAACGAGAGATAGCAATATCAAAATAATTCTGCTTCGTTATCCAGTCTAGAAAGCAATTTTATTAGATGTAACTCATTATGGGGCATTTTTACAAACTAAGTGCTTGTGTTTATAAAAATACATTAGTTTAAAAAGTAATTTGAGCTTATACATACGTTCTTATATGAAATATAAAATCGAAGTTCTTTTTTTGCTTGTTTTTTAGAATTTGCAGAATATTTTCTTACTTAATTATTTTTAAATCAAATTATTACCCCCATCATGTTCCTAATCATAGACAATATCATAAATATAAAATCAATAACTGCTCTCAATTTAAAATAACAAAATATAAAAAATTTTGTAATTAAAATTCTATTTAAGTGAATGAAAATATATGAAGTATTATTGGCAAAAAATATTACAATAAGTATTTTTTTTATTTTTACAGAGATATCAGAATATTTAAATTAAATTTATTTTAAAAAAATCTGTTTAAATGTAATCACAAACGTTCATTTAATATATTTTTCTATGATATAACTTTACTGGCAAAATATTTTAAAATTCTTCCTCGTGAATGAACGATCAAAAAAAGAAATTGTCCATAACGTAAATTAATATTGTTTGAAAGACGAACGCAATACATCTGTTACTATAAAAACATTGTAACTTCGTATTAATAATCAAACCTTGTGAAATTAAATTTTGCTACTAAAGTTTTTTTTGTGAAATTTATTCCTTAAAATACACCTTTATTTTAAATAACCTGTGATTATTTGTTTATTTTATCTTTTTAAATTGAAAACATCTTTAAACATTCAAAGTAATAAAAATTCCATCTCTTAAACTCTAAATGGTCAGATTTATTTGCCCTGAATTTTTATAAATAAAAATCATAAGCAGACAGTCAACGATAAAAATCACCTTACTTTTTCCAATTTTAATTTTCAAAATTATAACCAGATATCATATTTTAATAATTAAGGTATTCAGAAATAAATAATTATTGAGAAATCACATTAGCATACAAGTAACACTATCAGTAAAAGTAATTTATACTGTAACCTACAAAATTTTAACCAGACAATTATTTTTTAAGTTTTATATACCAATTTTCAGCGTGAAAAGATATAATTTAAGAGCATATGATAATAATGTTCAAACGTGTTTATAACTATTCTTAATTTCACTGATTCACCAAAATTTTATTTCATTTTAGTTTTTTGTAGAAATTTAATTCTAATGAAAATAAAATTTCAAAACAATTCAAATCATTAACTAATATTGTTCCTTGTTTAGTATCCATCTTTTACTTATTATTCAAAATCTAATACTTCTGTAATTCTACTACTTTACTACTAGTATTAATATAAGCTATATTTAATATGCAAATATATTTGATAATATTTATAAGTGTGTGTGTATTGCATTCATAATTATTTCACAGTAATGATTCACTGTTTAAAATACGAAAACCTCATTGTAGTTTCAAAATATATATAAAAATATTATTTGCATATGATGAAGATTTAAGGATTCGTTTATTTATTCTCTCTCACTACATAAAAGCCCTTTCCTGCCATCAATAACATGATGTGTATACGTTTGAGATTAAGATTTAAACCTGTCGATATTTTTTATTTCGAACAACAAAGTTGACTAGACTGAGCTCGAAGAGACTAAAAATCTCTTAGAAGATATATAAGTTTGCGGGTTGATCTCTTACTGGACATTCAATCTTACGAAATAAATACTCAGTTCTCGAGCCTCTCACTTCTTCAGCTAGTGCTGGAATTTCGAGGAAGAATTCTTTCCATTCTCAAAGAAAGGGAGAATGTTTAGCAATTTTTTAGCCAAAGAGCAAATATATTTCTATCTCTTAGAAGAAGCAGTTTTATTTCAGACATAAGAAAAGTATCCATTGTTTTATTTATTTTTGCTTGGGAATATTCCGCTAACAACATGAATTTTATTAAAACTTATTGGGTTTAAAAAACGATTAAAGTTTACGTGAATATAAATGCATATAAGTGTATTTAAAATATATAATAAGCAGAAAAGCTATTAATTTTTGCTATGTTTATCAAAAAAAAAATCTATAACTGTAGTACATTATATGTAATTAATCATCTCAATTATTTATGATATTAATATTTAAAGTTTAAATTGAAGAACTTACATACATACATTAAATTTGTAAAAATATACAAAAGGTAAATTAAATGGGAATTAAATGGCTTGGAAACATAGAAAAAGTTATTTGTTATTTTTAATTCTCCAAATATTATGTAATTTGTGTTATTAGAAACACGAAGCGCTATAACGGTTAACTATTTTATATGTATTATTTTATTATTTATCCACAAAATAAGATATTATTTTAATGTTTAACCTCTCACTATAATGATAAATATAAAATACCTAATAAATATTTACTATTTTTTAAAAATATATATTACAATTTTTAAAAAAAAAAATATTTTATACGTCTTCGCATTCTTAAGAGTTTTCAATTTAATTTGCAGTTTATTTATAAATTATCATAAAATGTAAAATAAAACTTTCATTTCCACAATACATTCTTTTTGAGAAAAATCATTCGATTTATCTTAGCTGCTTAATTGTTCTCAACGTAAACATAATAGGTAAATAAAAGTTTTTAAATGGCAAATTCTCTTAATGTATATTCAATTTATTTAATCCTTTCGCAAATTTTGAAGATTAAGCCTTTAAATGTATTTGGTCTTTAGGTACAGGCCTTGATAAAATCTTTTACGTTTCTCACCAAAATTTGCATAAAGTTTCACCACTTTTAATAGCAGAAGTAGAAAATGTCTTCTGGAACCTTTGAAAGTGAAGTGAAGAATGAAATCTCCGTTTCGAAAATTAAATGTGGAGCTGCTCCCTGGGGGAAAGGTTGGAAAATTTTGTTTGCAGAAGAAAGCTAATCGTCAAGCCCTGCTTTGCATAGAATGCCCCCTTTCAAAGCTGAGCAGATTTAATCCTAACGCTGTACTAATTATATTCTACGTGCGGTCCTTGCTCTGCAACTGGCGAATCTGATGAAGCTGCATAGCTCGCATGTTAACGAGCCTAATGGCAGCGTTGGAAATGAAACAGAAGAAAAAGCGTCACAAACTACACAAGGAAAAGGCTTTATATTTCTTCATTTTTTTCTAGTTTTGCCGAATAAAATTAAGTTTCGATTTTAGTAGCTCACGTCCAACAATAAATGCCAAGTGAAAATTTTCAATACGTGATATTTTTGTTCAGGAAACGAGTTCGTAATCATAGGAAATATTTCGCTTTGAAAATAGTTACAATGCTTAAACATCAAGCAATTCTTCGTTTGAAATTACATATTCATACTATTTTATCCACTTAACTAAATATGAATTTCTAGGAAAAAAATTAATTCAATGACTGTCATTATTTATTTAAATTTATTTCGAAGAAAATGAAATAGAAAGTTTTACATTTTGAAATTTGTGATTAATTTCCTTTAAAATATATAACTTTATAGAGTGTCTGAAATTTTTCTTTTCGTATATGAGCATGCAGCTCTTCTTATACATTCTATAGATATTTCACAAATTTCGTTAAATATTTATGTCTTCATGACAGGTTCATGAAAAATAACAATTTCTTCGAGTACACAACTTTGTTATATTTTACAATTATATCTTTATCAAATGACTCTATTGGCTTACAATAAAATAATATAAAAATATTTTAAATTGTGACTTTCGATCTACATATAAAATTAAATTTTATTTAGTTTCAATTTCAACACACATATTAACAAATATATTTTGGGAGCGTATGTTTGTCGACGTTTCATATTAACACAATAAATGGGACACAGCCCAAAAATAGAAAATTGATTTAAAGGAAATTTTTATATTTAATTTCATATTTTTCAAATCATTTTACAAAGGCTTATATTTAGCACACAGTATAAATTTTGCTTGTATGTTTTTCGGTTTAAAAGCCCATTTATATTAGGATTGATTTTTTTAACATTATATTCTAATTAATAAATAAGTCTCCAAACAAACATAAATTAATAATTTCATTTATTAAAAAATGCTTGGCATTTCCGTTATCTATAAAGTTCTGCAAATGATATCAAGCAAGAACGTAATATATATTTAAAATTGTATATGTAATTTTGATCAAAATATTTTATTCAGAGGGTTTCATGGTCATTTTAAATACTTTCGCTTGTTGTATAAAATGATATATTTTAGTACACATATTAAAAAATGTGCTAAAATATGACAAATATGTATAATCAATCATCTATTGATAAGCATTGATAAAATTAGGGCTTTCGTGTTTATCCGCTGTAATTGTATTCTTCATAACTCTCCTACCATTTATTCAATTAAAAATTTTCAGGTGTAAAGTTCTCATGTAATTTTACGTTTACTGCACTATAATACTATATTTGCTTTCAAATTATTCAAAAACTTAAAATGATTAAATGTGTTGAAACAATGGACAAATACGAGGGTTACTCTGAAATTTTTGAGATACGCGCAGACGAGAATTTACAAAATAAAAATAACGGTTCAGTTTTAAAGTACAAAGTATTTTAACACAGAAGACGATTTTTTACTGACTTACTTCAACTTGTTTAGCGTGGAATAAATTTTAAAGAGAAGAGAAAATGGAGTTGACGCGAGAACATTTTCGCGCTATGATTTTCTACGATTTCAAATCAGGATTAAATCAAGAAGAATGCGTTCAACGGTTGCAATTAGCATTTGGTGATGAATCTCCAGCTCGTGCTACTGTATTCAGATGGTTTAGAGAATTTAGAAGAAGTCGCAATTTTCTTCAGGATGAAGAACACACAGGAAGGCCGCCGTCGGCAGTAATCCCGGATAATGTGTCTGCCATACGAAAAATGTTAATGGATGATAATCGCTGTACCTATCAAATGATACAGAAGGAACTTAACATTGGATCCGCAGCCATACACAAAATCATTCATGAAGAATTACATATGAAAAAAGTAGTTTGCCGTTGGGTTCCCCATAATCTAACTGAGCATCAAAAAGAGGAGCGTGTCAGAATCAGTAAAGAAACTCTTAATATGTTGAATGATGGTGGCCACCGCATCATTTCGAAAATTGTAACAGGTGATGAAACATACGTACCGTTTTTTGACGTTCCAAGACGTCAAGAAAGCAAAGTATGGGTCTTTGAAGATGATCCCACGCCGACAATGGTGAAAAAACAACGCGCACTGAAAAAAAGTGATGTTTGCCGTTTTCTTCAGAAGTACGGGATTGGTCAAAGCCATCAAGTTGAAAGGACAGAAGACAGTAACAGCAAACTGGTATACCACTAAATGTCTTCCAGAAATTCTACAAGAACTGAATGTTAGGGGACTAATGCTTCACCATGACAATGCATCTTCACATACAGCCGGATTAACAGTTGAGTTTCTTAAACAAAACAAATTAAAGTGATCGAACATCCGCCGTATTCACCTGATCTAGCTATGTGCGACTTTTGGTTATTCTGTAAGCTAAAAAAGAACTTACGTGGACGTCGTTTTCATTCAGAAGAAGAAATTGATGTGGCTATAAATGCATTTTTTTTCATCTATTCGAAGAAATGAATGGCTTGAGTCATTTAATCTGTGGAAAATTCGTCTACAAAAGTGCATTGATGCTGGAGGAGACTACTTTGAACATATCTAAAATTTTGCAAGTATAACTTTAAAAACCTTGTTGTATCTCAAAAATTTCAGAGTGAACCTCGTATAAATAAAAGTATTTTATATTTTTGATACAATTTGTACCAACAGTTTTCTTTTAAATTCCTTACTCTTTTAATAATTTCTTCTCATTATCTCACTTGTTTTGGGCTTTTTAATGTAAAAATACTCCATACTACGGGAAATATCACCCTTTGTGAATTATAATTGTTTTTTTAATTCATTATTCCTCTTATTTCAAAATGCAAATATTTGTAACTTGCATTTTTTCTTTTCGTACGCAGATTCATTAGAATACAGACATTGTAGGAAGAAAAATGCGTATTCTTCCACCTGTTTTTAATGTTTAGTGCATCATCTTGAGTTAAATTGATGTATTTTTGATCATTAACCTTGTTTTTAGTGATGTTGAAAGCCACTTAATATTTTTTACATCTATTAAATTGGAATTTCCTAAAATTATACAATTGATTTGCTTTTTACTGCATAAATGTCTTTTTCTTTTCAGTCATCATATGTATTAAAAGAAATTTTTCCCTTTTAATATTAATAAGCTTAATTTATTGAACAATGGTAAGACGAGATGATTTGCTAAATTGAAAATGGGTAAAATTAAAATTCAATTTAGTATACAAAATTTAATTTATGCTTTGATACCGATGGAATATAAAGACTTCTTTTTTGGTACCGTTGGAATATGAAGACTATAAATGTTACTTTTTTCAAGACTTATTTATAAAAAAGTAACATTTATTTCTTAAATATCATGATTAAATTGATATAAATTATTTATTTTATCTCATGTAATATTTATTACAATCCAATAAGAAAAAATTCAAAACATCAAGGGTACTTTTATTCAAAAGGAAATAATTAATTGAGTTAATACTATGATGTTTATACACATAATACCTAATTTCATGATTATATTTTATTTTAAAAGTATTTACATTATTAGATGAAAAGTATCGTAAGCATCATAAATATAAATATAATAATACAACTATGTTTTAACCAGATAATTAAATTTAAAGAATAAAAATAAAAAGATAAAATTTTGATAAAATATTAATTGTTACTATATTAATCATTCCGTTGTAATTAATCGTTACTGTTGTTTCTTTTTAATTGTTACTGATTAAAATAAAGCATGACATACATGAAATATCAGTATACACTAAATATTAGAGAAGACTAGTTACTTTTTAATATCAAATAGTAAAAATTTCATTCATTTTTTAACAAAATATATTCTATAGAGGTTATAATACTTTAGCTTTATATTAAACACTTTAATTTTGTGACAACAAAACACCCAAGGTGCAAATATTTAACGTATTCTCTAAAATAATAAATACTTTCTTGTTTTTATAATGAATAAAATTATTGAATACTTAGTAAATTCCATTTTATTAAATTCCAGTGAAACATTTGTGTTCTAAAGCATAACAAACAGATTTTTGACATTTCTCTCTACAGCTTATATTATTACTTCAATTATATATATAGCTTAATATGCTCTTAAGCAAATTCCTTCTTTAAGGAATAAAAATAAACTTCTGCATATTAGAAGTTTTTATATTCATCTAATCTCTAAATTTTATGAATAGGTTATAAAGTAGCAATAAATACGGAAAAGCTCTAATTATATATGAAGCTTCCAAAAGAAATATGTGATGCTATTTTTCTTAAATATTTTTGCGACTTATCATCGTCATTTGTAAATTCTATTATCCGTTTATAAGAGCACTTACACTAAATTAAATTAATTTTAAACACTTAAATAGGCTGACATTCTTTCATTTTTAATAATTTGAAATTAACATAAATGACAGATTCCATTCATAGGGGTATTTGAAATATAACAAATACTTGTTTGTCGAAGAAAATGTTTTTATTTATTTTCTTATGTTTTTACTTATTTATATATATTTTTTACTTTCAGTTTTAATCACTAAATCAACACACATTTTTTTCTTATACTGCTACTAATGTATAACCCATGAAGAGATTTTGCTTATAAGCAATATTTATATCCAATAAATTACTCACTTTTAGCACCTATTTAGTATTGGTTTAAAAAATTTGAATTCAAACTAAATACTTTGTAAATTCAATCAAACAAAAACTTAAATGTAAGCTCTTCATTCACGAAATTAAGTACTGCTCATTTCATGAACAAATCCTGTAATTATCTTTCGAGGAAAAAATGAATATCTCTTTACCCAGAGTTTATGGAATTAGAGTTGACAGCCTGATGATAATACAGCAGAATGCGTTGATACCGAACGTAATGAGTGATTTATTCCTTTTACGATTAGAAAGGGAATGGAGGGAGAGTGGTCAGGGGAAGAAATGTGAGACCGGATATCCCCCAATAAGGAAGAGATTCTTTGTAAAAGTCTGAAGAAGTCACTAAACCCTCAGGAGACCGGTGGATGAGCGTAGAATTGAAATGGAGGCCTCATAGATAAATAGAGGCTTGGATGAATGCCGCAACTTTCATGAGTCATCTCTGCGGCCCACAAGGACAGAAGAATCAAGATGATTATTCGTCAACCCCACGCAGAGAAAGCCTTTCTTTCAAAATAATAGGCACTAAGCCTTGCCCTCCTTAATTGTGGTAGATGCCTGGGATTGTGCAGCTAAGTGTAAATTTTTGATAAGGAGAAGTTTTTATTTCAAAACTAGATATTTACTTCAAAGAAATAATTTTAATGAAAGTAAATATTGGAATATAAAGACTGTAACAAAGGTATGTTAAAATTTAAAAGCAATATTTATTGTTTTTCTAATAACACTAATAACAATTTTTGAATCATCAAAAAATATTTTTCAGTAAAATTCTTAGTATTTGGGATTCAATAGAAAAATTATGTTTGCAGGAAATTTGAATTTTTTTCATTGAATCACTTTAAATATTTTTTCAATGTGAAGAAATATAAATAAGAAAAGAAATATTTATATTCAACAAAAACTTTTTCAGTCATGGAAGCCTAGAGGGAAATATTTTTGAGTGCCCCCTATTTTCTATTTTTTAATGCATTCTTTACAAAATGCGCGTTGGTTTTAATAGTATATTGATAACCGAAAGAAAGAGGATGATATAATTTTAAATTTAAAATTTAAATATTTCATAAATTTTTCATGGTATATAATATAGGATAAAGTGAAAAAAATCCTTATTTCAGAGCAATAATATAATCACAAATAAAACAGAGAGATGAAGTTTTGTTCATTAATTGTATAAGAACTTTTAATATTATAAAAATATATAATAATTTAATGTTGCAGGAAACCCAGAAAATCTTTTCTTAATTCATTGTAATGGATATCCTCATACATGAAACATAACTGACTTATAAATATTTAACATTATAATTTTTGTCTGTTTTCAAAAATTTAAATTTTGATATTTTCAGGTTTATAATCTCATATTTAAAAAAGATAATTTATTATTCATAAATATATGTTTAATTTGTGATGCACACATTCATAAAATAAAATAAATCATATATATACATGCAATATACATATATATATATGAATATATATATAGTATACATATATATATATATATATATATATATATATATATATATATATATATATATATATATAAATATATATATATATATATATATATATATATATATATATATATATATATATATACATATATATAACATAAACTATATGACAGTAAACATCAAATTGCTGTGTTTTAGAAGTGATAATTTACAAAGTTAAACACAACGAATGTAAACATTTTGATATTTTTTTGATTTTCAGTAATCAAGAAAAATTAATCTAAACCTGTATTTTTAAATAACAAACAAATTTTGTTTTTATTCCATATTTATAATTTAAATTTTATAGAATGAGTTTCTTAAGTTTTGTTTGTGTTTATTTTTATTTTTTTATAATCAAGAAAAATTAATCTAATTTTATAGAATGAGTTTTAAATAACAAACAAATTTTGTTTTTATTCCATATTTATAATTTAAATTTTATAGAATGAGTTTCTTAAGTTTTGTTTGTGTTTATATTTATACTGGTACATTTAATGTCTTATAAGTTCAAGGGTGAAAAACTTATACTATTATAGAAAGAGAGTTATTTTAAATATTTCTTCTTATAACTCTTTATATTTATTCACTGGTCTTTAAAATTTTTTAAAACAAAATAAAATACAAAAATGGGAAAACATTGATAAATGTATCAAACTAATGTTAATACACATAATATTGGTTGTTTATTTTATAGAAACAAGTGTTTGCGATACATAGAAATCTTATTTTAAAGAAAAATTATTTTGCAGTATAGTCAAGAACGTGAGATTATAAATTAATTATTTATTGAAAATAATTTTTAAAATAATATTTTTACATGAATTAATCTATATAATACGATTAATCAAAAAATTTACTTTGAAATACAGAACCATCAATTCTGTGTTTCTCAGCTCTTGATATTTGAAGTACGATTTACATTATTCACTTCGTTTTTATTAATTCATTATAAAACAATATAAATTTGTTTTTATTAATTTAAGTTTATGATTTTTTGAAAAAAATATTTTATCTCAATTTGAAGTTTATGAAACTCGGTTTTTCCTACCATAATGATGAATATCAAATCGAAATAAATCTAAAGGCTAAATTCTTTCAGAATCAATTTTACGATAAGCTAAATTCTTAAATATTTTACTAATTCTAATCACTCTTATAAATCATAGTAGTTTATAGCTGAATAAATAAATATTAGAAATTTTAAATTTTAAATATAATGCATAAAAATTCTTGAATTGAATTTCATATTTTGTGAAAGGTGTTTAATGTATTGTTATTGGCAATTAAGATAGATAAAAAAAACTATAAAACTATAAAATCTTTTTCAATACCGCATATAGAATGAATTCCTGTTTTATTGATATTTATTTTTAAAAAATATTCTACTATATTTGAATTTTCATACGTTATTTATTTAATTTATTATTCGAATTTTTCATTCTAAACTTGAATTAATTATAATAAAATTTTTACGTACCAATTTATACCTAAATTGTGTTTAAACATGTGATAAAATTTCATTGCTTTAAAACCTGTAATGCCATTTATTTTTTAAGACTAAATATGAAATTAAAAGATTCTTTAATCCACATTCTTTATATTAGACTTCTTGTTTTAAATTCCTATATGCAAAATTTGGAGTGTTTTGAATTGTGAATAGTTAAAAGACAACACGCATTCTTTTTACTTCTGATGTCATTCCTCATAGATAATTATTCTAAATTTCTTCGCGAGTGTGAGACTGATTTCATTGAAATTTATTTGTTATTTGCAAGCAAAAAATGTTTCCCTTTTTGCGTCGATTTTAATATCAATCGCTGTTAAATCTAAGCATTAAACATTCCTTCCCTTTATAATCCTATGCCGTTTCATATGCAGTATCGAAGAAATCTGGAAATTTTTCAAGAGAACTATCTATTAAAATATCAAAATCAACTTTTAAAATGATCAGGTTTATGAATCTAATGCTTATATTAATGGAAAAATATGTCTCACACATTTTTATTTTTTAATTTTTATAAAAGTATGTATTGTTTAACGTACTCAAATGAACTCATATAAGAGTTTTCCGTTTTATGAATTCATTTATAAAGGGTTAGCATAAAAGTTTATAAAGTATGAAGAAAATTCATTTTTCAATGAATATTAATTTGAAATAAACATTAAAATATAACCCATTTTAGTATTTTAAGTATAAAAGAATATCTATTAAAATGTCAAGTTTACGAAAAGAAAAGTATTACATTTTTGTCCATTTTATAAAGATCACAAAAAATATGACATTTTTATATTATATTATTAAACATGTACGAAAAAATATTATGAGAATTTTTGAATAATAAGTATAACTATCATTTATCATTATCTCAAGTAATGGCTTAGAACAAAAATATATTTTTGATATGCTTCTTATATAAAAAATATTTTACATAAGCTGTTAAGAATAAAATGCATTTTTCTTCAAATAATAATACAATAAATAAAATATTATTGTTTTAAATTAGCCATTTTTCTCTCTTGCGAAAAAATAGACCTCTTATTTCAAACAAATTTTCTGTGAAGTGTAAGCAGTAGTTGAAGAAACCCTCTCATGACACGAGACTTAGTTCTCATTGTTCTTCAAATGTAGTCACTTGACAGCATTTGATGAATGGCTACCAAGATCTAGTGATATTTTGTCTAATAAATTTCTTGGCTCGGAAGAAACCAGTAATGAATATACGCCCTAACACCAAGAGGGTGTATACAAAATTTGATTAAATATTTGTGGATCCAATTTAATGGAAAATATTTTTTGCAATAATAATTTAGTGTTGTAAATGTAAGAATGAACGATTACTTTGTATTACTTTTTAAGTAAACATTTAGCAACTAAATTTCAAGAACTACTTAAAGTATAAAATATATTAGAAAAATAATGACTGCAAAAATTGTCATAAAGTTTCTTAACAATTCAAGAAACTCTAATAACTGTTAAAGTCAACTGATTATAAAAGTTTACTATACAGTTTTCAATATCACTGATAATTTTTCTATATAAATATTTTTAGCATATTTAATTTTAATTTAAACTTATTTTTAAAAATATGTTTAGTAATAATTTCATTTATAAAATTGCTATATTTATATTTTAAAAACATAATTAGAAGCATAAATCAAGAAATAAATTAAAATTTTAATTTATCGTAGCTTTTTTTAGGAATAATTAATATTTGCAAACCACAAATAAATATTAAAAAATGTTAAAACTACAAACTTAACTTTTTAAAATGTTCTTATAATCTGTTCTTCACTCAAATTAATTGTATCTCTTCTTTTTCAGAGCACTGTTTAAACTTCTAAGTTGTTTTCAAAAATAATAAAATTTGTTCTTCTAGAGATCATTGTGCGTTCGTTGTCAAATATAAAGCATAGATGTATCACACATCTGAAAAGAAAGAATATATTTGTGTTACTTTAAAGCAACGAAGTGCAAAATTCTATTTTCAATTAATTCCAAATCCTAATTATTCTAAAACACTCTTCCGAAATAAATTAGGTTATTTTTAAAAGGTTAATACAAACTAGCAAATATTTATCATAAATTGCTTAAGCGCTTGTTTAATAATATGCATTTAATCACTTTATGAATAATAATTAATTTATCAATAAAAGCAATTATATTATGATTAACAATATTTAATTTTTTTAGAAGTAATCTTCGATAATGAAAATAATGTCTTAGTAACTCAAACTTAACTAGAAAAGTCCAATGAAATGCTTATTTTATTAACTATTAGTATTATACCGCTTGTGCTTTGAAAATAACTGTTTTAATAGTTGTAACAGTTAACAAATTCTACAAAGTTTTTATTATAATGAATGCTGTATCTTTCTCTATCAATGACTTGTAGTGTTAATGAAACATAAAATATTATAAACTTATTTATTTAAATTAATATTTGAATAAATAAGTAAGAAAACTAATGTTCTATACACTTTTTGATAATTTCTTGTTTAAATGGAGCTTATAACGTTTTCATCAGGTTGTATAACTCTCCTCAAGTTGTAATATAAGCATTAATTCTTTTACATTTAACTATGAAAACAAGTTCTGCAATAAAGTATATAGCTTATAAAGATATTAAACATTTGAGTATATCAATAATGAAATACATTCACAATACAGGACAAAATAAAGTTTCTTTAGTTTATACATTATTTTGCACTCTTTAATATTGCTTTATTATTTAAATGAAACAACATTTTAATATTGTTCATACTGTGCATAAATTAAGATTAATGTGACTTTAATTTGTTTTATCGCTTACATCATTAATAAAACAAATTAAATTCACATTAACTTCTTGTATAGAGATAATTTTGCGGAAACTTCCTTCTTTTTTCCATGGCTTGAAAATACATATACTTGCCAACAAACTCTTTCTTTCTCTCTCTTTCAATGTGTAATATATATATATATATATATATATATATATATATATATATATATATATATATATGTATATAAATAGATAGATGGATCGATAGATAGCTATAGATATAACAAAAACGTCTACAAAAATTCAGAAACCTTTGTTTACTTTATGAAAAGTTATATTAATTTAATCATCTTTTCTAAAATTTTATGAAAGCTCACGTAAGGCTGAATATTTTCATTTATTCTTTAAGTTTCCTTAACTTCAGAATTCACTTGTTTTCATGGCCAGTATTGGGAAGGATAAAGAGTAAAAATGAGAAAGAGAAAGTTAGTTTTCTTAAGTCTGCCTCAAACAAGCTATTGAAAGAAGAGAAGGTCTGAAACGTTTATATCACTACTTCGGAAGTTAGGATCTAAGGCAAGCAGCCTGGTGTAAATGATGCATTATGTTAAACAACTGTTTTTCTGCTCCTTGGGGAAGGGTTCTCTATCGGGGGTACGGCTTATCTTTTATATCCTGCGACAGAAGTTTTCTGAATTTTATTTCCCGTCTGCCAATTTTACTACTTCTCTCTCATCTATAGAGCGTCGTGCCTACGAATATTTTTTTACCGGAGATATTTTAAACTTGCGGTTATGAGCTAGAAATGACATTTTTCTTTCATGTCTTGTGCTGAAAAAAAAAATAAAAATATTTATGGTTTTACGAACATCGAAAAATAAGTCTATATCTTTTGTGTTTTTACACCTTCGGAATAAAGTTATTTTTAAAGTTCTGTAATATAAAAGGAGCATCTAGCGTAAACTCACTTTTTGCGTTAAAGCCAATTGCATGTCGGTTGGGTTCTTCATCATCAGTTTTCAGATGAAAAGAATAAATAATTTTTCGACGATGTTCCATTTTATATATTAATGGATAAAACAAAAGACTAACTTGTCTTTCTTCGATTTAGTCGGGGAAATGTGGGCAGCATATTTCTTCAGAATCTATATACCTGAAACGTGTAATCATTTAATAATTTTGGGCACGTCTTTCAAACAGTTTTAGGGTCTCCCAATAGGTTTTGTTGTGTTGCTGAATTAATTTGGTGCTCACACAAAGTAATAACGTCATGCTCGGCAGAAGAACCAGAATCGGCAGTTTGCCAAGCAATATACCAGGTATGTTTCGTTCATAACCTTGAAAATAAGCGAGAAATATTTTGAAGCATAAATACATATTTTATCAATATGTTGGAAAAAATAAGATTAGAATTTTTGACAAATACCTTCTTTATTATGTATATTTTGCAGTTTAAAATCAATTGTTCGAGATTTGTAAATTCAAAAAATTATTACATGCATGCTTGTAGCATTATTTTTGATTACCTAATTTCGATTAAGACAGAAATTGGTGCATTTGGCTTATTTCAAATAGAGTAAAAGCAGTACAAATTCGGCAAAACAGTATTTTAATATATTTACGTTCCACATTAATGCAATTTAATTTTTTATATGAAAGAATTATTTTAATTTATGTTCTTAGTAACAAAATAAATAATATTAATCTTATAATATAATCTTAGAAGTTTAAATATTTAGGTTTCTAAGTGCATAAGTGCATAAATACTTCAAAAGTGCATTTTATTAAACTTGATAATATTATAATAATTATATATTATTGATTTTAAATAGGATATTTTTATTTGTACATTTTTTGAGAAGCTCATTAATGTAAACACTAAAATAGAGATTATTCATTTATGAATTTATAATGTTTCTACACTAATTTTTTCAATGTTCATTATAAAGTATGCATATTTCAAGTACTATACATTCTAAGGATATACCAAATTATATGCAAAATATTATTTAAAGAGATCAGTATGCAAAAATGTTTAACAATATTTACAGTTTTCATGCAATGAAAACGAGAGCTCTTGCTTAGATATTTATATTTAAAGAGTGTGCTTATGTATATTTTAAAAAAAAATTGAGTAATATAAAAATTAATTACGAAACTAAATAGATATAAAGTTTACATAAAATATGCAAAATATATTATATTATTCTTATTCCAATTATTAAATTTTTTTTTGAAAATCATTAAAAAAAATTATTTTAAAAAAGATAAAAAAATGAATGAAAAATAATTAATGCTAATTAACAAAACAGTCAATGTTTTATGAAAAATCTCACGTATCTATTTGGAATAATATGTATTAAAAATTATATGTGAAATTGCTACATACAGAGTAACTCTAATAAATTATAGTAAAACGTCAAATGGAATTAGAAATTTCAGAAAAATAAATGCAAACAACAACAATGTTAACTTTTGTTTTATGAATTTAGAATGGAGATTATTCAATTTTCATAAATATATTAATAACCCATATCAAAAATGTACACATTTGTCTCTACCAGTATTTCCTGTAAAAAATATATTAACTTTCATTATTTTTAAGAAGAATTTGGAATTGTTCAACATAAACCATGCTTCCAATTGAGCTTTCAATCACAAAAACAAATTTTTTACAATAAAAAAATTACATACAATGTATTACAAATGAAAACAGAGAATATTCTCCCAACAAAATATTTTATTTCGCTGAACTCCAGATAAGATCTTTTAAAAAATTGAAAACGTGTGTTTTCTTTTTCTTATTTGGCAAATTTTTGGATATAGAACTTGGCTTGTTGATCAATTGTAATGGATAATAGCAGTTGGAACATCTTAGCATAAAAAATGGTTCTTTTTAATATTTATATTTTTATGTCTCAACGGCAAAATATTGACATACATTATTCTTAAAATCAACACTTTACCACTTTAATTCAAAATAATCGAAATTTGTCTTGCTAAATTACCCTGGGGAGAGTTTTAAAATTTAAAACTACTTTAGAGAAATGCATGAAACTATTTTCATAGGTTTATAACAATGATCATAACTTGAAAATTTTCAGTTTTTATCAGGGCAATCTAATATATTTTTAACTAAACGCATATTGAAAACTGATTTTTATCAAAACCAAATGAGTTTCATATTATTTTATATCAAAGTTACATTTACTTTCGATTAATTACAAAATAAGATAAGGTTTCAAAAATTAATTTCTTTACATTTTAGAATATATGCAAATTTATACATCCAAATTACAAATAGTTTGTGCTCAGTAAAGGTGATACATATTTTTATAATTCATTTGTTTTGAATATGAAGCTTATTATTTGAAATTTTTTCGAGCGTTATAAATAACCCTAGATAATTTGAGGAAAATATAGTACAGCATTATCCATTTCTATATATTAATTGATGTTGACCATTTTGTTGCACTTTATTCATACAAATAATTCTTCAAAATATATTCAACATTTTTTAATTGAAAAATCTACGTATAATTTTAATGAATGAATAATAATTTACGTTAATTCCAAATAACATTTTAAAAATCATATTTTAAAACCATATATAATTATTTAAAACATGTATTTATGACTTAAATTGCCTTTGATATCTGTATGTCCATTAACAAAAACACATTTTAAATATTACCAACCAAATTTTAAAACATAGAATATTAGCAAAATATTTCACTGTTTTGTGCAACATTTTAAAATTAAATGTATGAAAATTTTAAAAAATATTTATATATTATGAATCTTAAGACGAATTTAATAATGTTAAAATATAATCGATATTTACTCTTGAATATACTTTTTTCAAATTTATTCACTAGTGTTTATTCTATAGATTATTCATTGAAATATTTAAGAATGTTGAAACCTATTCACAATCAATATAAAGATGTTTTTATATTTTTCTGAATAACATTTTAACTTTAATGAATTCACTTAATATATATAACCATTCAGGAAAGAATAACTGTGTTAGAAAACTTATGCAAAACTTGAAATAAATTTCTTGAATTGTTAAAGAGGAAAATTATAGTGATGCTATACGTTTATAGCTAGAAAACATTGTGTCACTGCATCAAAAATATCACGACCACACCTTAAAGCTACATTAATAAATAAATAATGGAGAAGGATCCGCAGAATATTTTATTGCAAGATCCAAAAAAGTTACGAAAGTATTCGAATATCAGTTGAAAATGAAATTGGTTTTTCATGTGTGTAGATTATTCAAAATATAACTATTATACAAATCGATGTTCAATGTAACTAAAAGCAAAAACTTCGTATTTACTAAATTAAATATTTCCTAAAACTTGTGAGTTTGAGATACTTAATAAACAATACTGCAATCTTCAAAATAAATTGCATGACATCTTACTACATAAAATATACCTTAAAATATTTTCACAGGAAGAGTTGATTTCAGTTTCAAATATTTAAAAAAATTTTTTTCCTTAATATTTATACTGAATTTGAAGAACATTTCATGGATACAAAATTGAAATAACATCTTTTTGTAAAAAGGGAAAATTTCAAATTTTATTATTTATTTTTCAATTTTTAATCATACTAAAAGTAATATAAATAGTTGCACAGTTTAACGGTTCTAAATGTAAGTAATACATGTCATTACATACATAGAAAGATATCAAGAAGTTTTAGTATATTTTAACATTATGTATATCATATATATGCTAATTTTTAACATTGCTGGGAAGATGGTTATTGAAATTAATTTTGCTTACAATGCAGTATTTTTTTAAACTGTATAAATTTTATAATTTTATTTATCAACAATTTTTAAAACTATGTTCATTTCTATGTTATTTCACAGACATATATTTTGTTATTCTTTTAAGTTCATTTAATTATATCTAGGTTTGTAAGTCTAAAGAATGCAAAAAGGTATACTGAAAAATAACTTTGATTTATAAAATTGCACTATAAATCTCTGCAGTGAGTCTCCCAATGTTGTAAAGAGAGAGAGAATCACTATATTTATCAATATAATGAGTTTTGTTTTCATTATCTTTTAACTTTAATTAAGTATGCGATTCAAATTAACTTAAAGATATATAGTATAGAATAAATTTAATACATGGAATACGTTTTATTTTCACATAAATAAAAGTTTTATAAAATATTAAAAATAATTAATGCGTGTATTAACTTTATTTGAAATGTGGAATGATTTACTAGGACAAAAGTAGTATAAAGCTTCATTGTTAATATCCACTGTTAAAGTTTTGGATAAAAATATGAAAACATATATACCTCCATAACTATTTATAAAGTAATATTTAAATGTACGCGTTTATAGATGTTTAAAAAATTAAAACCTAATTAAATATCATTTACAAAGAAGCAAATCATATTAACTTAATACATTTCACAAAAATACAAAATAAATAGCTTTACAATATCTTCCTCTTTTATCAAATGAAAGTTGGCTCCTGAAAATTATGTATTAATGCTAAGGATGAAATAAAAAATGTTGTTTATATATTTAGCTTAATATATAAGCATTAATTATATATTATTATGGAATATTTTTCATGTTACTTTTATTTAAATATATTTATATGTATTACATGTGACATTTCTAAAGATATCTGTTTACATTTCTCTTTTTCCCTTTTGCGAAAGCGTATATAAACTGATACAAAAAATTCTAGAAAAAATTCCCCTTAAAGAATAATAGAATAAGAATTTTTAATAATGCATACAATTTTTGAAGCATACTAAAATAATATAAGGTACAAACTCTCTGATTGTTCAAACTTTGATTAACATTGCTCAGGTTTGTGAAGAGGAAAAAAATATATATTCCTGCCTTTTTTCTCACCACTTACTAATTTATCATGAATAAAATCTTCAAGATTTAGCTTTTAATGAATTAATTCAGTACAGTATGAAAATTACTTTAAATGTCTTACGCATAAATTTTTTAACTGCTTCATAATTGTAAATTACAGAGATAAAAGTACTTTAATACTTTTAATAATTAGATGTTTCTAATACGTGAAAAAGGACAGTTGTTTATGATTATTTTAAAATTAATCACACGAAAATTTCCCGTTTCTTACTTTAATACTGAGTTTCAAGTCTCAAAAAAGAAAGCTTATTTTTCTGAGAAAAACAGTTTTTCTCTGCTTCTTTTGAAGTATTAGAGTTTCCATTTGAGACATTGATGTATTGTGTGTAAAAAAAATAAAAAGGAAACTTTTCTCGGTATTCTTTCCTAACGACTACAAACAGACTCTTGTCCAACTAAATTAGATATAAGTGTTCTGAGCGCTAAATTCCCAATATATTTGTTTTTCTTTTCACACTTAAATAATTTATATGAGCTTTGTGCTAGAAACTATATGTTTAAATGTTCTAATTTACATTTTAGTTTGAAACTGTAAAATTTACTATTCATATATAAATATTTAATACTTAAAAGAGTTTGATAAAATATTGAATTTATTTTAGCGTGAATCCAAAACAACTGTAATAATAAATTCTAAATTTACTTTACAATACAAAATGATATTTTATTTCTATTTAAATTTACTTTAAATAGAAATAAAATACCATTTTTCCCTTTCGAAATGCATATGCTTTTACACTTGATTTATATGGTTTTTTCTTGTCTATTTCAGATTCTAATGAAACTTATTTTGTTACAATATTCAGTTAGTTTGAATCATATTAAATTGTAAATTTTCGCGGTATGACTTGTTTATACTTCTGCAGAAATATTTTCATTCTTCTTAAATTAAATACTATAACGAAGAATGTAAACAGTGTATAATTATCATTACCAACAAACAGTTCTGGATGATAACTTCAATCGTCTAATTTTCTAAAATTGTATCTAATAATATATAATGCCCACTATGGAATATGATATATATATGTATATGTATATATATATATATATATATATATATATATATATATATATATATATATATATATATATATATATATATATATATATATATATATATATATATATATATATATATATATAACATATTTGGTATTAAATAATACGTTTTTAAATATCTCTAATTTTGTACCACAATGTACAAATTACCTTAAAGTTTACTTTCAGTTAGTACTCAAGTGTAAACATAGTTGAGTTTTTCTTGGAATAAAAATATACTGGAATATCCTATAGTAATAGACAGATGGTCCCTTCGAAGTTGATTTTTAAAGTGAAAGGAACCGTAGGTTGCGATTTCCGCTTAAACCACTGTCTACTTCGCTAGTGTTTTTTATTTCTCCAGAAGGTTGTTTCTTGTTATTTTCTCGCGCGAAAACAAAGAATTCGACGCGTCCAACAGTTTAAAATTTGCCACCCATGCCAGGTATTCTTTCCAATTTCGAAATAGTTGGAAGTGTTTGCTTCTTAGAAGAACAATTTCTTTCTTTTTTTAATGACTTCTAGTAAGAATCTCGCTTTCGGTCTACAATTTCTAGTTGAGCATTTTATATTTGACATATTCGTAGATTTTAAGGAACGTGGTTTTAAGTAATATTAAACTTTAAGAAGAGTAATTCCACAAATATTTTTATTACAATAGATATTTAAATAAACCACTAATGTGTTTAATAATTGGTGACTTCTTAGCATAATAAATTAATCTATGACAATATTTCCCTTTTAACTCATTAATATTTTTAATCTTTTTTTAAAAAATAATTTAAAATGAAATTTTTAGCATACTTGAGACAATTAATCTGTAATTTTCAGAAATAATGTATTAAAAGCATAAAACTATCTCATTTTTTTCATTTATTTTCAATAGTATTATATAATACAAAAGAATTTTCATTGTTCTTTAATAAAATTTAGTAAAGTTTTATTTAAATTTTTAAGATCGAAATTAACTTAAGAATTTTTTTATATTTGTGTGAAAAGATACAAATCAGTAATTTTATGAAATCGAAGAGAAAATGTTTAATTTCAAAAAAATGTGGACGAGTAGCATAAGAAATAAAATTATAAGAAATTGCCAAAACTTTTCTTTCATTTGCATTAATGCATTTTTGAACTTATCAGCTCTAACAAGTGTGGGTTGTTGCTGGAAAGGAGAGTAACAGGATTAAGTAAATATTAGAAAGTAAAAGTAAGAGCAAAAAATTTAAATCAAAAATTGAGTCTCATTATACTTAGGCTTAGTTTTTAAAATGAGTGAAATTTATAGGATAAATATCATATTATATTTTAATTTCATCTGTGGGAAATCTGTAATATATTTAATGAATCACTAAAATTAAATTACGTTTTTGGGAGTTATTGCAATATTTGAAAATGACTTGTGGATTATAAAAAACGTAAAATGAAATAAGTTGGAAAATCTTAAAAAAAACAGGGCCTTTGTATTGAAATCCACTATTAGTTTTATGAATTGAAATTTACAAATTTTCTAAGTTGAATTACGTCAAACGTAATGACTTTTATTTTTTAATAATTGTTTGAATATTTTTTTTATTTTTATGAAACCCAATTATGAATGTACTTAGCTACTCTATAATAAAAAGTTTACAGAATTAACAATCATGCATAAGATAAGCCAAAAACTTTATATGCATATTTATTTTAATTTTGAATTTTTCTTAACACATTCCCCAAATTATTCTAGCTAGAATGTTTTACATCAGGAACGTTTTCTTTTCAATTTAACTGTAAATGTTTAAAGTATGATTTTTTATATACAAAATGGTTTTTTAGTATAGTATTTATTTTTTTAGTATGAAATTAGATTTTCAGAATTCTTATAAATCGAAGATTTTTATTTTCTTTATCTGAACATTTATTATTTTATTTAGAATTAAAAGTAAAAAGAACAATGTGCTGAAATATTTTTTTGCTGATCGATGGAAGTAAGACTTATTTATCAATTTTCTTTTTATGATAATTTTATGGAAAGCAAGCGTTAGAGTTTAATATCTTTCACGCCAGCAACGGTTTCTCAGTGAATGTAAAATGTATTTTGAAGGTCTAGCAGATCAGGGTGCATATCTATTGAGATAGGAAGATATTTTTTCTATTGGAATGGTAGAAAGTTTGACATAAACCGTACTTGATTTCCTTTGAGACAAATTTTATAAGGACTATTTTTGATGGCGTAACTCGAAAACATTTCAGGTACCATAGCTGTGAAAAATATTTTCACGGCAAAGAGATAACATTTACTATGTGTATCGACTTAACCATGATTATGAGAAGAAAATATTATCACCTTTCACAAAGAGAAATTTTTTCACAGATTTACGATCCTTTCATTCAAATTATGTCTTTTTATCAAGCAACTGTGTTTAACATTTATATCCTTGAAAAATTAGATACAATATTTTTTTCATAGAAAGTGAAATAGGCTTAAGAAAGAATAGTGTTAGAAATACCTCCCAAATAATTAATGTTATAATAATATCTTGTGATTATAACATCAATAATACGTATTGATAACTACTAATCACAGCATGAATAATTTATTGAGGAAATTAATATTTTAAGCAAAATTGTTCTGTGATTAATGATTACTTGTAATATTTTCTTCTGACCTATATTTAATATTTTTTTTACAAAAATTATAGAATATTAAATAACTTTAGTTATTAATTTTAATTTTTTTATATTTATAATAATTATTTTATAAATCTTTCTGCATTATAACATTTAAAACTAAATATTCTAAATAAATTTTCAAGAACATTTTTAACATATTTGTAAAAACAATATATGTATTTTATGTAAACTAATCTTATTTATTGAAAAACTTCGGTTAAATAGATTACTAATATTAAAATCAAAAACAAGTATATAACAGCCAATTCAAATATTAAAATTTTAAGACAATTTATTTGTAAAATAAAAAATGTTTTCCATAAAGAATTAAACTGCGAAGAAAGTTTTCTAGAAATCTACAAAAAAAAAACTGTGAGTTTTACATTTTTGAACAATTTAAGCTCATTTATAAAGTAAATTTCGATTAAATAGCTTTTCAGTGCTAAAAACTAAAAATAACTTATACAAAAATCAAAAAATAAAGTCTGATATTTTATTACTGTCATGTATTTTTTTAGAAATAAAACATGATTTATAAGCAAGTAATGCGAAAAAAAGAAAAGAGTCTTTTGCTTCAAGAAAACACATTACATGAATCATCATGTGCTACAGTACTTGTGTAATCGGGTTATTATATATTTTAACATTATCTGCTTTTTCAAAACTGCCGGCTCTAATTCATCTTCTGATATAAAAGCTCCTTAGTTTAATCTCATATGAAGACTACACCGAAAATTTTCTCAGCATTAATCGCATAAGTGGATTTAAACTTAATTTTAGTTTCATAAATATATGATGTGGCAAAACCTTTTTAATTCCGCTCACAAAAATAAATATTAAGAAATCTATTTGCTTCTTGAACCTGTTTTCCTTAAATATTTTCTCAGAAAAAATTTTCGAATTTGATTATTTTGAAGAATTTTATTTTGTAGAAAATACTGTTACATATTTTAATTCAAAGTAGTTTCCTTTATCATAGCATAATAAACAAAATAATATTTTACGTACGCAAGTTTATAATGCTTTTATAAATTGCTGAGTAAGAGTTCAGTCAAGTTTATCCTTTTACAAAGCAGTATATGTGAAATCATAAAAAACAATTAATTTAATATTATAAAGATACAATGTTAAAATTACAGATTGAAATTAAAATAATTATCTACATTTTAACTATTACAGCATTAATCACATTAGTGGATTTAAATTTAAATTCAGTCATATAAATATATAGTGTGGTAAAAACAAATTTATTTTGTAAAAATCTACTGAGAAATTTCTTTGTTTTTCCTAATTAAGTTTCTTGAAATATTTTTTAGATTTTTTTATGAAGAATTTTTACTAGAAATTCATGGTATATATTTTAATTTCGATCTCAGTTTCCTTTTAAAATAATATAAAAAACAAGATAATTTTATTTCATAACCGTATATATGTTATAATACTTTTATATGTTGCTAAGTGTTTTTTAAGTCTTATTTTTTCCAGAAAACGGATTGCAAATTAAAATTAATACTTTTTCAAAATAGAAGGATTTTAAATGATGAATAAAACAAATTCATTTCAAATTTTAAAAAGAAATAATATGATTATTTATTTGGCCAAGTATATACTTTAATTTTTCTGCTTAAATCCCTTTATTTCAGTATATAAATTAAATTTGTTAATTAGGTAATTGTTAGTATATTAATCAAAGCACATTTCAGATTAACATTTTATATACATAACATTAACCAAACTCTAATAATGTTTGATTAAAAAATAAACTTTGTATTTTCCATACATTTATTAAGAAAGCATAACTTTATTGAAACATGCTTAAATCAATTAAATCACTAAAACACACATTAAATGTATAAATACTAATTAAACAATTATATTCAGCAGAATATATGACAATGTGTTTAAAATTCAAATTTATAATAATAATGAAATTCAATTAATTTACATACTAACAGCAATTAATACAAAAATCACAAATAATTTATGCATTCTTAACATTATCTAATATTTTTCTGTCTCTTTGCAAAGCATTTATTTCTTAGTCAAAATACACATTTAAAAAACATAGAAAGAAACAATTTCTACAGAAATACTTTGTGTGTCAAGAAATAGAAACAATAAATTCTGAATATATTCAAACAAAATCAGATACATTGCTTGAAATTTTCAAAATGCAAATTTATGCAAACGGCCAAGAGAACTTCAGATTCTAAAACACGTTTTGTACATATATTATACTTTCATATATATTTTATTCCCTTTTTTGCTTTTCTACGGTACGTAAGATACTTTGCCAGTCATATATTATTTGTAGGAGAAACTATATTGCCTCATTTGATATTTTTTCAATGAAGCAAGAAAGATAAAGATAATATAGAATACACATGTTCCATATTCCTACAGAACTACTACAGAAACACTATTGTCTTCCTAACAACCTTCCATATAAAGAACGAACCATTTGACAACAGCTGCGGTTTGATAGGAAGTGCTTAGTTCTTTTCTGTTATCCAATCTCACGTGAATTAGATCTTTCTTATGCTCACGCTATTATTTTGGAGAAAGCTAAGAGGATGAAAAAGCATTTACTTTCTTCATCAATACAAAACATGAAATATTCAATATCGAGGGGCTTGTTTGGACTTTCCCTTATTTTCCTAATTATAATTCAACCGATTTTTAATAAATTTATAAACTTGCGCATCAGTATTATTAACGCTTATAAGATGCATTAATACATTTATATTCATCAGTTTCAATAAATTATTCAATTTTCTTATTATTAATAATATATTTTCGTTTTCATACAAAAATATATTATTATTCTGAATTCAAATCATTGCTACTATAAAAGTTGAGGAAATTTCTAAACTAGTTACAGTCATTTATTATAGTGGTAATGATTAAAGTATATTTATTTTTCATTTTATTGGAAAGTCTTTTAGCAATTTTAAGCCTCATATTTTCCCCATAAATTACTATCATGGATATAACATTCAAAATATTCTCAAAGACATTTTAAAACTAAAAAATAAATTTACAATAATATTCAATTTGAATGCTTAAACCAATCAGAATTATATTAATAATAATAAATAAATTAATCCTGAGATAAGATTGTATGGTTTATATTTCGCATAAATAAGAAAAAGAAAATGCTTGGATTAACATGAAAAATTGTTCAAATTATGATTAAATTGAAAAGTTTTTCCAGTTTTCAAAATTATAAATTTGTTTATAAATAGTTTTACTTTTGGAAATGAAATATATCAAAATGTTATTCGTAAGTAAGGGATATAACAAAAAGAATACATTGTTATTTCTCTAAGATACTTTAATGATTCCGAATAATTAATGAATCTTACCATGATAACAGAACCAAAAATATTAAAAACTCTAATCTCTTTCCATGTAGTATAATATAACATATTTCCAGGAACGGATTTTAGTAGAACAAAATTAATAGTTGGAAATAGCTCAGTTATTTTTTACAAATGTAAACATTATACACACACACACACACACACAGATATATATATATATATATATATATATATATATATATATATATATATATATATATATATATATATATATAAGTAAAATACTTACATATATACACTTTATTTTATACATAACTAAAACTTAAATCCCTTTAATACGCTTTAACTTTTTAAACCATTTTAACTTTTGAATTTAATTACTTCTGGCAATATTTCTTCATTCTAATTTCAAATTTACTTTTGGCAACTTCCTACTATTCTCATATATAAATTCAATCTGATTTACTGGCTTTTGTATTTTGTATTTTCTACTGTATGTATTTTTTTACTGTATGTATTTTTCTACTATTGTGAGTATTTTTCTACTAATGTGAGTATTTTCATCTATAGTGAGTATTTTTATTCTTCTGCATATATATTTATCTTTTCTACATATATATTTAGTCTAATTTTTAATTAAGTTATTTTAATACGAACACTCTTCGGGGGAATTGCTCGAAGATTTTTAGACATTTGTCCTTCGAGCATGTCAGAAAAGAGTGTTCATTTTTGCATAGCTGACCATCTCCCTCCTGATGAAGACATGGTCCCTATGCCTTCTTGTCTTTTGCTTCTTATACTTTAGTATATTTCCAATTTTATATTTCTTATTTATATAGGCAAATCTTTCTTTAGCTGCTTTTGCGCTGGCTAGATTTCCTATTATGCATTGTAGTTACAACATTATATTTTTAGCATTGTATTTATTACTTTATATTCATATATGTATTTTCTTTATATTAATATACATATATATATATATATATATATATATATATATATATATATATATATATATATATATATATATATATATATATATATATATATATATATATATATATATATATTATGAAGCAAGTAATACAACATAAAATTTAAGTTAAATGATAAAATCTGGATTAAATATTATTGTTAAAATAAAATATTAAAACTGCATCTGTATTGATATATTTCTTGCATTAATTTTTAATTTAATTAAAATAAATGTATGTAAAATATGAATACTAAGCAAGTTAATTATCTTGTTACAAATATTTGAGCAAATATTATGTATAAATTAAATGTATTTTGCCTTATTTTGAATATATATATATATATATATATATATATATATATATATATATATATATATATTAGATTTCTTAGTTTCTTAGTTAAACCATCTGAATCCTTCTTGAAATTGACATATACACAGTATTGCAAAATTGGAATGTTGTACCATTCCTCATGCAAAGGTAAAATATCTAGATGGGAAAAAATTCTGTGCCGCAAAATGCAACTGGTCGAATTAAAGAATAACATAGTATAATGACTGTCCATGAATATGAAAAAACACCAATTCAAAATCATAAGGTATGGCCTCGACATACTACGAAACCATTTCCATGCTTCACTGTAGGAAAGAGACAGTCTGGGTGGTAATTTAAACTGGGGTTTGGCACACATATTCCATGATAGAGAATAAGCAGGAACTTCTTTCATCAAAAAATAAGACATCTATTTGCAATTGGTTGAATTAAAGAATAACATAGTATAATGACCTGTCTGTGAATATGAAAAAATACCAACTGAAAATCATGAGATATAGCCTCGACCTACTAGGAAACCATACTTATGCTTCACTGTAGGAAAGAGAGAGTCTGGGTGGTAATTGCTACTGGGGTTTGGCACACTTATTCCATGATAGAGAATAGGCAGGAACTCCATTCATCGAAAAATAAAACATCTATTTTATGGCACTTAAACCATTGTACTCGCCTCTATTGTTTATTATGCTGATTAATATAAATATGCAGGCTTATACAATCTATTTCTAAGGGAGGCGAACCAACAATGAAAATTCCAAAAAAGTAAAGGTTAAATAAATACTTATGCAAAATTATGGCCTTACGTATGTTCAGTAGTTCATGAACATCTCATCTTAAATAAGCGATCCACATATTTTCTATTTAAATCGATAGTTATAACAAGGATAAAAATAGAGATATCAGCAAATTAATTATCAGCAGTAGAAAATTATTGACGTTCACGAAACCAATCATTATTAAGCCACAACGTCCGATTAATAGTTTCGTCCATTTAATGAGTGTGTCCAAATTTTAATCATCTGTAGTACTGTATAAGACATTAGATTTCGAATTAGTGGAAGATCATATAGTCTCCAAAGCTAATTGAAAATTATATAAATTAATAATAAATATAACACATTTTTAAAGTAGCTATGTTGACCATTTTTGGTAGATGTATTGCCCATTGCAACACTTAAATTTATACTGATGTCAAAATTTTACTTATTGCAAAGAGAATTCTTTTTAGATCTAGAGTTGTATCTTTAAACTAATTTTTCACATGAGAAAAAGTGAAGATTTCAAATCAATTGAATCTCATAAACTTCAAATGTCCACTTTAATAATTAGATAGTATGAAGTTTAGGAGCTGATTTCATAAACTTGCGTGATGAAATTGGCGAGTTCCGATACCGATTTTCAAGGCCAATTGTGGATGATCTAGTTTTTTGATGAGTAGAAAGGATTTCTCGCAAAGTTGAATCAATTACGATATAATGTTATTGCACAGTATCATAAATGCGTTTTGAAAAAAAAATAAATAAAATAAAAGTACAATGAAACAAAATAGAACAACTCTTTAACTTGCATAATAATGCTTAGTGCAATAATTTGTAGAAGTGCAAAATTAAATTATCATGAAACAAAAGAGCAGTCCTTGCAGTCAAAAAATTATATAAAATGTAGACATACCTAAAATGATCGACTATATTTGAGAAGTAAAATAAAATTTATATCCATACTTCAATCTAAATGCCACTTTAAGCTAGAACTACCTTTAAAATCAAAAATCAAAATTAATACAAGGAAAATCAAATTTTTAATTGAAAGGTTTTAGAAAAAGTATTTTACCCCGTCACAATGAGTTTCTTAAATAATACATTCATTATTTTGAAATTAAAATTCCTCTTACAACTGTTTCTAGAAATATGTACAATAAATACACACTAACCTCATACAAATATTTTAGAGAGATAGAATATAAATGAAAGAGCATTTTATTTATTTCCACTGAGCTTTTCATGCTGAAATTTAAATTTTATTTCTTTACACTAGAAAAAATGGCTCTTTTTTACATTATAAAACAAAGGTTTCGTAACTTTTTATTAACTTCAGCTTTTATTTTAAAACTCATTTGATCATGGTCCAAAAATACTGGGGAGATCTAAAAATGCAAGTATAAGTTTCCAAACAAAATTGCAAAGTTATATTCAGTCACTTCTCCTAGTTGTTTGCATTCTGTCACAGTATTTAAAGATTGTATGAGATAGCAGATATATATTCCAATGAATTTTATTTGTTTCTTTATTATAAATATAATTTCAATTGTGTTAAATTCAAAAATACCAGTCAAAGCGTATTCGGTATGTATTACATGTCTTTTCTTTCAAAACTGACCCTTGAATAAGAAGCAATGTGTCTCGTCTCTATGCAGAAAATTTTCTTTGTTTAAAAATGAATTTGCCGCTTGATTATTTGCATTTTATACAAACATAAATAATATAAAAATACATAAATAAACTTTTCAAAATACACTAAAATATGCAAAGCCTTAAATAAATCTTTGTAAAAAATATATTTAAATTATTTTAAACTTCTTTAATAAATTGCTTTTTTGTGTTAGACAATAGGTACGCACATTTTCAATATAATGTTGTCTAAGTAGAATACATGGATGAAAAAGAAAAGAATCTCATAAAAGTGGCAATATTCTAGATTTTTTCTTTACTAATATTTTACTCAAATATTTTTGCTAAATGAAATGTTTATGTTCAATTCCAAGTGTGTATGCAATTTACTAAAATAAACTGAAAGAATTTAGGAAAACAGCGAATTATGAAGGAATTTTTCTAGTTTTAAATGCTTTTAAATAAGGAAACATTTTTTACACACACACGCTTGAGTATAAACTGTAAGAAATTTTATGCACATAATGCTTTTTCTTGTAAGCAAACTGTTTTAAATAGTAGAGTTTAAAAAAATTGACTTCAGAAATAAAATATAAAGATTTTATTTTCCTTCGTGTTGCTTTCACTACCTGAAAATATTTCTACTGCTATTCTACAAAATGCACGATAAAATTGATTTCGAATTGAAAAGCTAATAATTTGTACGTTCGTTGTTGGAATACCAATTACTTTTCTTCCATTCGAATGATTTGGAGTAGATATTTATCATATTTTTCATTCATTTTCGTGGCATTTATTTATTTATTTTTTTATAAGTGAAAGAAAAATGAAAAAAACAGAGTATTTTCCAAGAAAAGATGTCAGCATTTGACAGAATAGGAAAAATATTCTGGGACAAAAATGTACAAAAGACTGAGTGTCGTTAAATTCTGTGTAAGTTTGACAATGATGTTTCTAGAGGAAAGAGTTTCGACTTTTAAGAGTATAATTGTGTATTCATTTAAACCGTATTTTTACTTATATACACTTCATTTTGGATCAGTTAATTAATATGTAGGTATAAATATAAATATGTAATTAAATAAGCTGATTTAGGAAAGAATGTTCCTGGTATATAATCGACAATTATTTTATCTCATTAAAGGATATTAGGTTAATGTATATTTCACGATCTAACTATATTTGTCTCTAGCAATCCAGCTTGACACTTAGAACATATTGCAATGTATGCACAATATACCACAATATCGACTATTTAAGACTTAGTATAAGTTGTAAAATCAATAATATGAAACCTATGGAAAATTCGTTAATGCTACTGAAATTATTGCTAATTGTTTCGGTTGAAGCGAACAATTTAATGATCTTAATAATATTGATTGATTTCTTTCCAATAGTTTGAATTTCAAAAATAATTTCAAATTCTTATAATTAATTGATATTTTACCTGAGTTCTGTCATCCATCAACTGACGCTTTCTTCCTTAGAAATAATTATTATCTCAAAAATTTATAAGCACAAGCTCATAGAAAAACACATTTTCTATAATTTTAAAATGATTTTTATTAAAAACAAATAATTATCAATTTTTTAACCTTTTTTACTTTCATAGGATATTCCTTATATAAAATATATATATATATATATATATATATATATATATATATATATATATATATATATATATATATATATATATATATATATATATATATATATATATATATATATATGCCGCTAAAATTACAAAATTTAGATCATAAATACTTAAACTATGTAGATTGGATTTATTAATAATTAAAAATTTAACTTAAAACCTATCTTCTTAATTTCGGTTTGTCATTTATCATATTTGTAAAAATTAAAGCATTTTGTTAATTTTTCTATCTTACAAATTCTAAAAATATTTTTCATCATTATGTAATATTTTTAAGTCACTTTTCTAACTTGTTGTTCCCGCTGAAAAATCCAGAAGAAATATATAGATCTTTATAAGAATAATACTTATGTAATTATTTATAAAAATATCTTCTTCAACATTTTACTTTTTCTCTCGTAAATGGCGTAACAACGCATCTGTTGGTATAATGTAAAACAAATGTGGAAACCTAAGAAATACTTCTGATTTAGAAAATTCTATGATGGATTTTTCAATAAAGTATCATTACGATTCATTAACTCGATAAATATTATTCACATTTTATCCAACAGGGAGAAAAAATGAATATTTTTTAAATGAATTTGAAATGCAAAATGAATATTTTTATAGATTATATTTTAAATGCAAACCTTTACAAACAAATATTTTATACCGATATTTTTAACACCTAATAAAATATACTAGAATATATAATGGAAGCAAAGTGCTCTTCAATAAAAATGAACCCGAAATAAATAAGAATAATTGACAGCAAATACGATAAAATATAGTTCTTAAGATTTCTAGTAATTTCTTTTTTTTATTGATGTTTACATTTAAATAAATAAAATTATAAAAATATTTGTGAAAACGTAAGAATTCCCTGTAGTAGAGATTTTAGTTGAAATATATGTATAAAAGTTTCTGATCTGCACCTTTTCTTTTGAAGCATGATTTTATATATAAATTATCATTGTAAAAGTGTAAAACTAAATGATAGGCTAATGATAAACTGAATGATAGAGAACCGTCATAAAATTATAAACTATTGCTTTTCTTTTTCAAACCATACACATTGTTAAACTAGTTCAATTTATTTAAAATGTCAAAAATTTGAAGCAAATAGTCTTTGTGCATTTAAGAGCAACACACATTTTCATAGAATTCTAAAAAGTAACTTTATTGGTTTGGAGTGTTATCTGAGAAACAGCTGCTTTCACAAATTTTCATTTGAAGACATTTCGTACATTGCAAAAATGTACTTAAAAATCCTCGTCTTATAAATTTAACAAGAATTATAATGTAAATGACATGAATGAAATTTATTTAAATTACAAAGATACATATTTATCTAAATCATACTACAAAATATAGATTTGGGATTTTTCATAATCATTTGTTACAAATTGATGACAGTTTACATAATATCGAATTTTCATTATATATATATATATATATATATATATATATATATATATATATATATATATATATATATATATATATATATATATATATATATATATATATATTTTAATATAACATCTTAAAAAGAAAATAACGTAATTAAAGTAATAGTTAAAATCAAAATCAGAGCTAAAAGTTTTGAAGATTGAATCACTAATTTTAAAAACTTATCAATTCTTCTCTTCAGGATTACATTATTCAAAAAATATTGTTTATAATAAGGTATAATTTCATTAATCTTTACTACCAAATGTTAAAAAATTACGAATATTAATACTTATATTTTTTTAATTTTTCTTGCAAATATTTTAACTCATAAAACACAATAAGTTTAGTAATGAGGTACTTGAAAATTAATCGCCACTTTCTCTTTTCTTAACAAATTTGGAGTACAAACAACCTAAGAAAACCACTTCATCTTAAATTGAGTTCCAAAAGATAATACTTTAACATTAGCAAATCATAAAAAAACAAGGACAGATTTACTCGTCTTTTTTTAATTGCTATATTTATCAGACTTAAAAAATTTAGAATTATAAATAAAAATTATTTAAATGAAATTATCTCCTTCATTTAATTGTTCATGTGATTTTTTTTATTCATAAATATATTTGGTAAAGATAGAATTACACTCTTTCAGAATCTTTTAAGAATAGAAAATTATTTACTATTCTGTAAAATGAGGAATGCTATGCTTCAACTTTTATAAAGCATGCATGAAAAAGACTTAATTGAAATTATACTCCAAATTAAAGCAAACAAAGTATAATATAATTTTATTTTTCAATTCAAACAAATTATGATTTGTAAAAAAAAATTTCTCAACATTTTTAAGTATTATAATATAAATATTATATTATAAACATATAAACACACACACACATATATATTATTCAGTGATCACACACATTTTCTCTTTCGTCTTTATACATTAAATACATGAACTGATTCATTATTATCTAAATATAGCTAACTCCTTTTATGACAATATTTTCGACATCTAAAGAGAGTATTGTTACCTGGCAGAAATATCAGCGCATTCCTGTATCTAAAAATAAAGTGTAAATGTTTCCATAAATGTATGATTATTCAAAAAGTTCAAAACAATCTCTTATTTCGAAACATGGCATTCGAAACGATGTCATTAGTGAAAATGAAGGGAGAGACTCCAAAATTATAAAAGCATTTTCTAGGAAAAAAATCCGCGACACATGGTTCTTTCTCAGAAATCGGTGTCGATTTTTCAGTCTCTTTTTTCTGACTTCCTACTTTTGCAGTTATTTTTAAATTATGAACGCTTTCTTGCTATTGCAGTCATTTTAAATTTACATTGGGCTTATTAAAAATAATGTTTCTATAGCTAAAGTAATTCCTTACGAGTACGAAATATTAAATATTATATTTTTTATTAACATATATTCTTTATTTAATAAATAATTGTTTTATTTTTTATCTTTTCTAAATAAATGTAACTAATTTTAAGTTTATTTATAGATAATTCTCTAACTTTTTGTCTATCAGTATTCTGTAAATGAAAGCTTCCTTTTTGTGTGTAGTATAGGCTACAAAATCTGAACTCACTTTGTTGAATATCGTTATCATAAATTTTATCACTATGGTTTCATATACAATCTTCTGATCTGTCGCAAACATCTTACACCAAGGTAACGTTTATACTTACATATTACAGGAAATATTACTAATAATTTGTTTAATTACCCTTCTTTCAAAACATGCAGTATTTCAAATTAAATTGAAATTTAAATATTTTTAATGTATCTACTTACTCAACAAATTGAATAAAATGAAGCAAATAAAGGTACCATTTCAGTGCATTTCGTGTGAAAATATAATAAAAGCGATGAAAATATTTGCGGTATTATTTTATAAGCAATCATGACTCATTAAGTTTAAAGTGAATTGCTTCATAAACCATAATGATCATACACCTAAATACTTTTAAAGTAACTGAATTTTTATCGTATTACATTAATATAAAGCATATAAGAAAGTTCTTGCCGTTTTAAATTACCTAAAAGAACATGACCTTCAGAAACTTTAGCCTATTGTTAGCCCTCGAAGTAATCGCCATTGGTATCCTGTACCTTCTTCCAACGTGTCTCAAGTTGTGCAAACCGCTTGTGGTTAAAATCGGTGATTTTGGGCATAAAGAAGTCCGTAAGTGCTTGACCCAAGTCTTCTTCATTGATGAAAGATTTCCAGAAAATGGAAGAAGTGGAAGTCCAGGAAATGGAAGAAATGGTAATCTGATGGTGCAAAGTCAGGTGAGTAAGAATGAGTTAATAATGTCTCCTAAATAAGTTACTATAGAGTATTCCTGACCAACTTCGTGTTATTAGCCAAGAACAGTATACCCTTGTGATTAACAAGTGTTAGCTCCTTTTGTTGCCAAGCCCGTTGCATACGTTTCGATTGCGCAGTGCGGGGCAGTATCCTGGTATAACAACCAATGTTTGGAACTCCTGAGAGTGTCATACAGGATCCACTTTTCGTTACTGGTCAGCACTCAATTGAATATGGATACGCCATGGTTTTGAGAAACCAACGACAAACAGGCTACTATTTGTTGTTGCTTATGGACTTCGAACAGTTTGTGAGGAACCTACTTGTTCAGACTGTGAGTTTTACCTAAGCTATGTAGATCAAATCTAACTTCTTCATCGAAAACGTTAAATTGTCTGGCAAACTTGCCACACTTCTGATTACTGTCCTCCTCAATGGTCACTTGCAAGGCTGCGTTATCCAAGGCCTGTTGTCTTCTACTACTGCGAGCTTCATCACTGAGGGACAAATCTCCCGACCTGAATTTTTGAAAAGAATGCCTTGCTTTACGTTTTTTACAGCACTATCTCCAAGCGCTTAAAAAATTCGGTGACTTGATTCAGCAGCTGATAAGCCCAATTGGAAGTCGTAAAGCAAACAACACCAAGCGATCTCTTTCGACTCATCCATTTCTCTTTGCTACTGTTCGAGCTACGATTGCTGAATGTGTGCGGCGGACCTGCTTTTATAACGACTGATATTCCTACTCTCAACTGATAGGTGTCTCAACTACACCACGTACTAATTTCCATACTTATTCTTCATTCATTCAAAGACAATGCGAGAAAGGTAAAAAAGAAAAAAAAACATTAGTTGACATTAGTCATTATGCATGATTTGGCGAGAAACAGATATCTAAAAACCTTATTCAATATGGCACAGAAAATTTAAAATAGTATATTTCATTGAGGAAATATGTATAATTAAATTGTATGTATACTTAAATTGAATAATCTATTTAATATGTCATTAACCTATTAATAATCAAAAATATGCTGATTGCATTTAAGAATTTTCTTAAATTTGATGTGATCATAAATATAATTGATATCGACTAGGGATTATTTTCAACACTAGGACTTGTTCAAAAGGATTAAAGAAACCATTCAATGCAGATATTGTATAGAAGATATTAAAATCTGATCCTTAGAAATTATGTAAAAAAATCCATAACCGTCATGCCTCTTAAAAAAGAGAATATAATTTTTTACCTATATCTTTTGGATATCATTTCATCTACTGTTAATTACGTATGTTATAAAAATGTATTTTTTTCATAGTTATATTTGAAAAAGTACTTATTGACTTACATAAGTATAAATCTAATAAATAAAGTTTTTAATAAACCATATATGCCAGCAATGTTTATATAAAACTTAATAAACAAATATCTAGAATCAGTGGAAATCATAAGAATAAATTTCAACTTGAAAGTATTTAATGTATTACAATCTTCATTGTATGAATTGACTGCATTTATTTTGTCAGTTATATTGCCTTATTTAGTAGCATCAGAATAATTGTTTTCAGTTTTTTTAATATAATAATTTTTTATTTCAAGGTAAGTGTGTTTGCCGATCACAAAAAGGAAGTCTTAGTAAATTATATTTCTGTGTGTCAAAAAAATCTTAGAGTTTTTGTCAGATATGGAACTTTTAAAGCTACGTTATTCTATAGATCAAGTATTATTAGTTATATTCTAAATTTAATAAATTTTTAATACTAATAAAATATTCCATAATTTTTCATTGTACTTTTTATATATATTTATACCTTCTAAGAGTATAAACATTCTAGTTATAAATCTTCTAAATTATTATTATTACATTCTATAACTTTTCTATTTTATCGAATTCCTTAATGATCGGTATTCTTGTTAAAATATAAACATACATTTTAGAATCAGTTTAATTTCCGAGTAAATGTTGTTTCAAAGAAACGTATTGCTCATGAAATCCAAAACGACTAAATTTGTTTTCGAAAGATTTACTACCAATTAACAGATTACCCTCAAAACGTACTTTTCATTGTTATTCTATGTTTAAAATTTTTAAGCTCTGGCAAACATCGAAGTCACTTAATCTAGTTCACCACTAATCCGGATTTTTATAGTCATTATGAACATCATCCTTTAACGCTAGAAATGATTTTTATCACTTACATTTTCATTCAAATATCTTTTCTTATTTTCTCCTCCATTCTTAGCCAAATTGTATGTTTTCGTTCACATGATAATCTTCAAATCCTAATTATAACATTAATAACTAAGAAGACACAATCTTATTATTTCTGTGAATTCCCCCATTTGACTTGAATATTACAATAAGTTGTCTCACTATACTCCCTGATAATTAATATTCATTTGTTGCTATAATTTTTCTTTTAATGTTAAGAAAGTATTAAAGATGAAACTGAAAAAAACATTTAAATCGAGGAAAATACATTATGTATGCACTTAAAATGTCTTATATTTGTATTTTCAAATTGCGATTTCCTACAAACCAAGAGGAATTCTATACTGGTCCTAATATTCTTATATTTTATAAATTTAAATAATGAATGTACTATTTTAAAAAATTATTTTTTTCACACAGAAAAAAAGAAAAAATTCACTTATTTTACAATATACTTATAAAGAACTTAACTTATCATCCAAAAAGTTTCTTTGTTTCCTGAAGATGTTTCCTTTGTCATTTCAAGTAAATGAAATAATATCTATCACATTCGTGTTTTAACATTAAAAAAACAGAAGCAAATGGTATTAAATAACACTGTTAAATTCGAAAATTTTATATACAAAATTTGCGATTTTTAATGAAAAATAAGAAATTATATTCCAATAACTTTTCAATTGTTCATTCCTAATTTTATTCAATTTAATTTTGCGTTTTAAAAATGAAAGATGCATACTTATGAAATATAGTTATTTTAAAATTGCTTTTTTAATTAATCTTTTATAATAAAGATTTTACATCAGCTTTTGCTTATTATTAAATATTAAACCATTGAACGAGAAGTTTATTGAAACACCTATTCTGTGAAATTTACAGAGCTGCTCAAACATTTTGAATCATAAACGAAACTATAGAATTTATTTTGTTCATATGCACTTTTTAGACAACTACATTTGTGGTCTTATACATTGTTTTTTTTCTCCTTTCTCATAAAATTCTGAACGTTATCCAAAATTTTAAAATATTTTAAACTCGTGAGATACAATAGTTTTATTTCTTCTTTTGCTTAGAAAGAAAGATATAAGTCAAACGATTGTAAATATTTACTTGATTTTGTGCACATTCATTAAATTAAATTTATACTAAGAATAAAACACACTGGCTCAAAATAAGGAAACTATATATTCTGTACAATGTATTTCATTTTACTGCTGTTTTATCAATTACATTTAAAAATACTCAGCTAAAATATAAACTCAGTGACTTATACACAACTCTAGCTAGACAAAATACATTTTGAAAATGCGTACACTCCACCAAATGTTATTTTTTCCATTGTTCCAATAGAAGTGATAATATCGGGAACTTCTCTATTTTTCTTTTTCCAATTCTGAACTAAAAGAAAAATAAAGCATTTTTGAATGCGCATATATATATATATATATATATATATATATATATATATATATATATATATATATATATATATATATATATATATATATATATATATATATATATATATATATATATATATATATATATATATATATATATATATATATATATATATATATATATATATATATATATATATATATATATATATATATATATATATATATATATATATATATATATATACATATAGAGATATATATATATATATAGAAATATATATGAAATATAAGATTAATGTTAGCATTTACTAACTGTAAATAAATCTGATATAAGAAGTGTTAACATAAAAGAGGAAACTTTATAAAAATAACTGCTTCAGATTTAAGAATAATAGTTGGTTTAAGAAATATAAATTGTTTTACTACATATAATTTTAAATTTACATAATTTTAAATACTGTTCTAATTTTTTAATTAAGATCTAACATTGATATCTTGAAGTTTAATTTAGTTTTGAAATTTTTTATGTTCCAGCTTTTATCTTCATTCTCTTAATTTTTTAAAAATTACTCTAAGAATATCACAAAAATTGTGATTTTAATTTTGAATTAAATTTTCAAAGTATGTACAATATAATCTTTCAACTGAATAGTTTTCATAACACAATATTTTATCATTTATCTGAGAATTCAATTTCATCCGACAGGCATATCAACCAAACACAGAGTATTTTTTTCACTATAATTATCATGTTTAGTTTTATTCTCAACTTTAGTAACAGATGAAATAAACGCTTAGGAATCGGAATATTTGCATAAGCTAGATTAACCTTTCATGGTGAGACACGTCTTATCTCTCTTACAATAGAATATTTCTCTCAGAAAACAATTGAAACTGGAGGTGGATTCAAATAGAAAACTTTGATTCGTTTAGAGGTAAATATAACAAACAAAGGATCATAAATAAAGATGGGAAAATATGTGACAAGAGTAAAAGGAAAAAACATTTGATGTAACTATGTACATAAATGTATTGGTTGTGGAAGAAGTTGTTTTGCTTTATCTCTCGTTACAATTTATATAACACATTTTCAAATTATTGTGAAAACTTATTAATGTAAATGTGTTTCTTTAAATCATAAAATATGATTTTCATCTATTTGTGCTTTAAACTGATTTCTCTGTTTCTATATTCGATAAAAAAAAAAGTAATTTAAATGTTCCTCATTTAGGTGTATATTATGAATTCTTACATTTGGAAGCATATATTTATAATGAATATTATGTTGAAAAATATTAAAAATAAATAATGATGTTCTAATAAGTCGTCAGAGGAATTTGAAATAATTTGAAAAACTTATCCAAGTACCTATAAAATAATGCTCTAATATATTTCTATCATACTAATTAACATTCATTTTTTTATATTTTTGTTGCATTTATAAGTCAAGAAGTGATGAAAATACAAAATATTTTTTGAAAAATACATTTTATGAGAAATAACAAGTGATGAAAATGTCGAGAAATTTGAAAGCATAGTATTCAAGACATCAGTACCTAATTAGTAGTAAATCAGTAGTCTCTGTCATCAAAAACAGCATTTATTTGTCTGAACATTGAGACAACACTGTTTGGATGGAATATAGAGACACAACATGACGCATGCATTTAATTGAACACAGTAAGTACCTAATTCCATAGTTCATCGACACTAGTGAATGGAATACGGAGACTAATCAGTCTCCCTTCAACTATTGACTAAACGTTTTCTATTCAAACCCTTAAAAGATCAAATATAATAAATTGCAAAAATAATGAATAATTCTGTAACATTCTTTTATTTTTTGCGGATATATTAAATAATCCAGAAACGAAAACATGTTAATAAATATTATACTGTTTTTAATTTGCTGAATCTTTTCAACAAATGAGATTCCATTTCATTAGTTTCTTTATTTTTTAATCTCTTGGGACATTAATTACTTACATGATTATCTCACTGCTGCCTTTTTATGGATGCAGAACATTATTACAAAAATATTATACTATTATTTTCATTTTTTTAAATTCCTTATCTATCTTAATTTTTTGACTTATTAAACCTAATACATTTTTGATTCCAAACATTTATTTTGTGAGTGTGCTTTTCACTTCCATATTTATTTACTAAAATTCTTATTAAATGAAATTTAATATTTTAACTATAAAAGTATTTTCCTAAATATTTTCCTGCTTCTTAGAATTTAGCTTTGGTGTATTCCTGTTGAACTTCTATGCATTTTAACGATATTCCCGCATTTTTCTATTAATGGTATGCAGCAATAATATTCAATTTTATTCAACATTTTCTTAAAGTTTTTCACTTTTGTCTTCAGTAAGATTTTCAGTTATTTACCTTAACAGTTACTTATAACTATTAAATACTATTTTAATGTTGAAATTATTATAATGCTGAAGATGCTATTTTAAAATTCATTCAATAAATACAAAAAATTAATAAAAATATGTGTTTACAAATTTATAATACAAATTGAAAGATTTGTATTATGAATTTTGTCATAAAAAATCATTTTTACTCTATAGCTCTAAAATCCCGTCCGATAATTCTTCATTCCGATGATACGCAACATAGGACAGTGACCTTTAACTCTGTAACATTATTCTCTAAAACACTTACCATAAAATTTATTCGAGCTGATACATCAACTCCGAAACTTTTTCTTGGAAAATAAAAAGAAAGAAAAACACTTGAACTCACTTTTGAAGTTTGAAAATTGGAGCATCTATATCGATTGATTGCCTGAGGCAAATATCACGTGATACTACCTTCAGACTCAATTGTAAGACATGCAGGGTGGGTAAAGAAGAGGAAATACGGACCATTATCTTACCTCCCAGGTGGACAATAAAGCTGCCCTCAGACTTGATTAAGTTTACCTTCAATTTTGTTTCTGACATCCCGAACGGGCCATAACATGTGGCAAGAACAAACACATGATGTTCAGTTCTACCTTTCTAGACGTTTGACGTAATATAAATCAAGCATGACTTGGACACAGGAAGCGCTCACGTGTCGATGAAATCATTTTATATCTCTTCCTCATTCTATTATTCGAAATCATTCAACTATCCTAGAAATGATGTTTATGTTTCGATAATTGCATATTCATAAGATACTAAAGAAAACTAATTTATGAATGATTTGGTTATTAATCCCTTATATATATATATATATATATATATATATATATATATATATATATATATATATAAATATATATATATATATATATATATATATATATATATATATATATATATATATATATATATATATATATATATATATATATATATATATATATATATATATATATATATATATATATATATATATATATATATATATATATATATGTATATGTATATATGTATATGTATGTATGTATGCATGTGTTAGGTTTACCGGAATGTTCTGACCATTTTTGAAATAAAACAAAATAAAGAATTTTCGTAACGTCAGTAAACATGATTTAATAATATGCCGACCAATGGCTGAGTGATTAGCGTTCCTGACTCTTGAGCTGTGGATCCCGGGTTCGAATCCTGGTTCGGGCATGGATGTTACTCTCTCTCTGTGTTTCTCTGTCCTTTCTTGTGTGTTGATGTATGAATGTGGCCCGCCCTATAAACGGGTCTGTGGTGATATGACGCGGGTAATGCTACTCGCCTCCGTGACTTGGTTCACAGGTGCCCGATGGGTAACGACAAATGAGTAGCAGTTTCCGGCCTTGTTGTGGCAAAGGGTTAGTCGCCCAAGTGCCTGCCGTTATTAAAAAAAATTTAATAATATAATTCCCATTATTATTAATGACTTCTTGCCACCTTGAGGGCAATTTGTATACTCCATTTTTGAAAAATCTTTCATCTTTTCATGCAAAAAATTTAAACAGTGCTTGTTTGATATTTTTTATTTTTTAAATTTTTCTCCCTTTTAAATTTCTGTAAGGATAATAACAAGTAATAGTTGGAGGGTGATAAGCCTGGAAAATAGGATGTATCTTACAGAATTTCCCAACCTAGCTCTGCAATTTTATAAGAAATTCTTTTCTTGGTCTCTTTCTTGGACTGTTCCCTTTAAATTATCTAGTAGCTGACAATAATTTTCCTAATTGAACTTTTCATTCAATTTTTAATGTTTATAATATATTTGTCTTCAAATGTCCCACCATATACACTCTAAAAAAAGCACTGTATTTTTACAGCAAAATGTGCTGCGTTTTGGGCGCCAGAGCAATATGCTATAAGTTTTACAGCACATTCGTAAAACTTTTACAGTACTTTTTACTGTAGTTTTTACAGCACTTTTTACTGTAATTTTTACAGTACTTTTTGCTGTTATTTTTACAGCAATTTTTACTGTTATTTTTACAGCTCTATTTACTGTTATTTTTACAACACTTTTTATTGTTATTTTTACAGCACTTTTTATTGTTATTTCTACAGCACATTTTACCATGCATTTTGCTGCATATTCTGCTAAACCTATTGTAATGGTTATTTACAGCTATCATCATGTTTTATAAAGATTACAGTACAGTATAAATCAATTTTGAATACACACAATAGCTAATTTCCTAATTATAGGCCAACAATTTAAGCCAACAATTAAGCAATTTTTTTACAATATACAAACCACAAAAAACATAACTAATGTTATATTGCAGAGGATGTCATTTTTCAGAACATTTTGTAATCACTAAATTTAACTTTCAATACCTAACGAGATTGTTTAACTTTCTTACCTCACAATCGTAACTTTAACAGAGAGTTAAATTTTTTATTACATATTTTTAAAAATAAATTTAGAAATAACAGTTATATTGAATAAGATACAAAGCTAAACATAAAATCGATTTTTGATTTATCTGTGATATTACAGATTTAGGATCGAAAGAAACCTTCACATATTTCAATTTACTAAAAATACCAAAGGGGAAATAATTAATGATAGATTATTTTAATTATACTGTAAAGACAATAAATGTTTTCTTTTTGATATTGTTTAAAGTAATTGATTTTTTCCATTTTAATAAAAGCAAATAAAGATTCTGAGGAAAAAACGCAATAGTTGACAATACACAAATAATTGTAAAAATTTTTTGTTTACATTTTAATAATTATATCCATTTAAAAATGGATAAATTATTTAAAAGTGACAAGAAGGTGCTTGAATTCCATCCTTGACATATTTTTTAGATTTTGTTCCCCGCGAGCGATTAATGCTCAACAAGCATCTAAAAAACAAAAAAAATAGAAATCAGACACATAAACAACTAATTTGAAATTTCAAGAGCTGAATATTTCAGAGGAAAAGTTGTTTAATAGTTCAATAAAATATTTAGAACTTTCTATTGTTTTATATAATTGATTGAATTTCCCTAAAATATACTTCTTTTAATAGTTAACAAGTGGTTGTTGCATTCATGCAATCACAATCATTTTGATGACAAAAATTTTTTCAAGAGATTTTAGCAATTTCATGATAAGAATTTTTGGTAATGAAGGTCTCACTTCTGATGAAGATGATAAAATCTTTACTTCAATTAAATCATTCTAACTGATGTTTTCTATCTCAAATAACTAATTTGTAATTGATTTGATTAAAAGAGAATATAGAATTTGTCTTATAAGGATTCATTTATGTTATCGAATATTATATCCTCTGAGAAGCAAATCATAACATTTCAAATGGGAACTGGGAATTACAAATTTTTAGAAATAAAGTGCGAAATATGAACTTTATGCGTACATTTTAAAGATAACTTACAAAAGCCGATTTTAAGTTAAAAAATTAATTTTGTAGGGAATATGGAAACATTTCTTTTACATACATATATATACATAATTTAAAAATATTTCCAACGAAAATAAACAGAAAAATTAAAATGCTACAATGAGTCAAAGTAACAATAATTTATGAAATAACATTTTATAAAACATTTGCTTAAAACTGAATTTCTTTAACTCGTATATAGTTACCTCAAAAGTGAAATCAAAGTTGTCTTAGAGTCAGATCAAAGTTGTATTTCCCTCTAAGAAATCTTCGATTTCAATCAGAAATTACATGAATAGTGCAAAATTAGGAAATATAAAAAAATTCACTGTTCATTAAGTCTGCATATTTATGGTATTTATACGTACTTAAGATTAATAAAGGAGAATACAATTGAAGTTGTATTAAAGACGATATTTTTAACTAAAACAACTTATTTAGATTTTTTAGAATTTAATATATTCATATGATTTATTTTAAATGGAATGTTAACAAAATAAACAGTTTTTGAAGAGATCCATAAATGTAACAACAAATTTTTGCTTTTGAGTTAAAACATTTCAAATCTTATGAAATATATAAATAATACATACCACAAATTCCTACACATATTGTGCAAAGTAAGTCCTTAATATCTACAGCATCCTGAGAAGATGTGAAAATCTAAAACTAATAAACAAATTCCTGATTAATATTTTTATAACTAATTTTTATGTTCATTTCTAAATTTTTTATTTACATTTTACCAAACACAGTAATTTTTTAAATAAAGTTTTGAATACTTTACTGCAACTCTTCTAAATATTTTTCAAGTCTTCTCCAAAATATGCAGATAGAAGAACAATACACGCTCCAACATCCTCTTTTACATCCAATTCCTCAATGGTTGAAGATTGTATTTTACAACCTCCAGGAGGAGACGCTATTAAGAAATTAATAATTCTTTTAATTTCGTTAGCTGATGCAAACTTAAGTCTTTTATTTAAATCTACAGAAGTTAATCACTTAAAATGGTCCAAAATGCTTTGCTTTAAAAATAAGCAAGGCCATCTTTCTATCTAATATATGTTTCTATCTATCAAGGCCATCTTTTAATGTGGAAATATCAACAGACGTGTTAATATCTTTTCTTTGAAATGCAAAAGTCTCATATATTAATTTTACAACCTCTTTAATCATAACAATAAAAAATACACTGGCTTTTTGCAACACATTTTGGCTTCTTGTCGGACATCACAATGAAGGAAAACATTTAAAAATGCATGTGCTAACAAAAACTCCCTTTCTCTCTCTCAATACCTTTTACAGCTTTCAAATATGGCTGAAGTTGATATGAAGAGGCTTTACTCTGAATAGTCTTAATACTAAAAAGATAATTCTATTCTTAAAACTTCCTTTACAAATCACACGCTTTCTTCATATATAAATTCGTATTTTCCCAAAACATAGATATATTTTTAAAAATTTTTTAAAAGTTAGTATTTAATGTGCACAAAAGTATAAGAAAAAATTTTGAGCTAAATATATTTTAAATATGTTAGGCAACAACAAATTACAATGTTTTCAGTCATGTATTTGTTTCTTAATTATAATTTTAAATTAGCTTTTCTATTTATGAACTTCAGATTCTTCACTAACATGTAAACAAATCATAAATAGCACAACAAATTTTGCAATTTTTTAACAAAATAAAGTAAAATTTGCAATAATAATGTGATTTTTTGCAAAAAAATGTGTTGCCTGAAATTTTGTCTTATAAATATCAAACAACCAACAAAATTTCCCAAATAGACTTTTAATTGAAGTTCTAATTAGTAAGATAAATTTAAGAAATTAATCATGGTTATAAAATAATAAACATTATATTTTCTAAATAAATGACCTTAATTCGAATAGTACTTCCTAATATGTTTTTAATAAAGTAATATTTCTTACACATTTGTTATAAAATAATGATTTTAAAAAATAGATATTTTAAAAAAGCATTACATTTTTCATTAAAATGCATTTTTACATCTCATGCAAATTCTAAACATAAGACCATTTATTTTAATAAATATGACTATTTTTAATATTATTTTATTGAAAGAATTTATAAATATTTATGCCTAAAAAATGATTATTTTAATGCATATTACAAAATGGAATTTAGTTAATGATCATAATTAGAATGTAATTTAACGATCTCATTAAAAAATAAACATTTTTAAATCAAATTCTAATCAAAAAGAATTATTTAGAAAATATAAAAAAATTATATTATATTTAGTTAATATACAATAAATTATATCATTACACAACGAAAGAAAAATTAGGAATTTTCACAACTACGAAATAAAGTAGAAATTCCGTTAATATATTTAATAATCTATATCTAAAAATATATAACAATAGATGATTATTCAATTTTAATTTTGAAAGAAATATAGCAAAACAATTTTTAAAAAAACGGAATCACTTAAATACAACTCTAATTTCATCGAAAATTTGATGATTAAAATATTAATCAATTATGTTACCAAACTACTATAAAATATTTTAAATATTAATAAAAAGTGAGTAAAACAATATCGACATTGAATTAATACAAGTGAATATGATCATTTGTAAATTCAGCTTAGAATATTTTAAATGTTCAGTCAAATTTATAAGAATTTATAAATATCAAAGTTAGCTAACAACTTGCATAATAAACAATATGAAAAAAATACGTTACCTCATATTTGGTGATTAAATTTCAATAGAAATTCAACTAAAGGAAAAATTATTCTGAAAATATCATCAACTTCACGAAACGAAAAGCAAATAAATGGCGAAATTAATTTGATTCATTTGTCACAGGAACAATAGAAACTTTTATCCCGCCAATTCAATGCGCATGCCCAATAGCAAACGATTTTCTGCGACTGAATTTTACATTAAAATTTACCGTAATCATTAGTGTCCTTATGACAGCTCTTTAAATAACAGTGGTTTTTACTGTATTTCTTCCGTTTTTTTACAGTGTACACAACACTGTCTCTTATTCAAGTAATATTTGTTTAAGAGTTGGAAGGGATAGGTTTTTGCACAATATACACTGCTGGACAATTGCTAAGGACGGATAACACTATCATCCATAGCAACCACAAAATGAAAGGAAGCAAAATGTGGAAAATTAGAATAAGTGCGGGATATAGTAAGAAGAAGTATGCGTATGCAAATTTTTTTCCTCGTCTGTTTATCACGTGATAGCGTTCATAAGAGCTTTAAAGGTTTTGACGCGTGTGAACAGTTATTGTTTAAAGTCAAAGTTTTACAAGAAAGATTAAATAGACAAATTTGAAATTTTTGGCATGTTTTCCGGACATCAAATAGATGATTTTATGCGTGGCCGAATTATTGGAAAGATCGAAGGGCGAAAAATAACAGATGTTACCAGGGAGTTCAGCATCGCTCACAGCGTTGTTTCATGGCTGTGGAAGTCATTTAAAACTACTGGAATGTGTAGTAGGTGGCACGGGGTGGTCATGTTAGAAGTACGACACCTGCAGAAGACAGATATATCGTCCTGTCAGCAAAAAGGAACAGGCGCACCACAGCTCAGCAGCTGGCAAATCAGTTTCTTGCTGCCACAGGAAAGCAGATCTCCCGAAAAACTGTTCCCAGACGTTTGAAGGGAGGAGGACTATATGCTGGCAGACCTGTTGTGTGTCCCATTGACCAGACAGCTCCGTACTGCCCGTTTGTAATGGTGTCATGAGCATCGCAATTGGACTGAACAGGACTGGGCATGCGTACTACTCTCAGATGAGAGTAGGTTCAGTCTGTCATCGGATTGTAGACGCCAACTGATCTGGCGCGAAAGTGGTACTGTTTATCGTCCAGAAAATATCCAGGAAAGGGACCGATATCCATCATGCAGTGTCATGGTGTGGGCCAGCATCATGATCAATGGCCGCCCGCCCCTACATGTGACTGCGAATGGGACTATGACTTGCCAACGATACATTAATGAAGTTCTACTTCCTCATGTTCATCTTTTCCGTGGTGCTGTTGGTGATAAATTTGTTTTTATGGACGACAACGCAACATGTCGTCGAACACTCGCTGTTCAGGATTGTCTAGACAGCGAGGGTATTCAATGCCTCGTATGGCTATCCATTAGATGCATTGTTCCATTTTTCCATATGAAGCATCAAGTGAACATTTTTTTTCTTTCAGATGTTTCACAGCTTTTGTACTTTCCAGAACAATAAATATTCTTTATTCTAATGTCTGAACAGTGTGGCAACTATATTTTATCCTACTAGGCCTCATGTCTCGCTTAATGTTATGCTACATTGCAATTTGTGATCCGTCCTTAGCAATTGTCCAGCAGTGTACATATTTCCTTACAATTTTTCGTAGGTAATCCACTTTTCATATCCAGTTCAAGAAGGGCTTGATTTTGTTCCGAACAAGCTAAGATGTGCATCTGATGACTCGATTATCAAAATTCTTCTGAACTTAATTCATATGGTACCTATTTTGTAATATTTAAACATCAATCTTGTCTTCCAAATATGGTTCGAAATAGCTTGTGCTGAGCTGAAATAAGCTTATTGCTATCTTCGGTGTTGTCAGAAAAATATCTTGTTCCAATATGATTTTTACAACACCGTCATCGATCTAAAGACAGAATTTTCTGGTAGACCTATTATATAGGAGTCTGTGTAAGCATATGTATGTGTGCATGTGTATACATCTCGTTATAACTATTTACTTTTTCTTTTTTTTCTTTCTCTTTGTTGATGGCACACAAGTTTCATCTACAAAATGTATGTTAAATAATATATACTAATATTCAAGACTAATTTAAATTTAAAATATACTTTCTGTAAGAGAAAGAAAATTTTTATATTTAAAAAAACTATGCATCCTTGTTGAAATATCAGTAAAATTCTTTTTGATATTGAAGTTCAAAGTGATAGTGATCATTAGAAGAAATTTCCTTATAAAATAATGTGACTTAGATGTGAATCTTTATTTTTTGTAACTTAAATCATTTTCTTGTGCTTATGATATTTTTATGTTTCAAATATTTGAAATTTTCACGTATTCGAAAAAAAGAAAAATTAACCTGAATCGGATAAGAAAACCACTTCTGCATCACTTTGTGTGTCATATCATTGCAGAGTGGCTTTTAATTTTTTAATCAATATATATAATAATATTATTATAACAACAATGGCTCTACAGTGCATATATCTTGATTAAATCTGAATATTTTCCCATTGTTTTCTGAGAATGTTCTTTCGAATAGCCAACCTTTTTCTTGTGGAGTTTTAGTGATACATTCATGAAAAACTGCATTTGCTTGAATTTTATTTTACTGCTATAATATTAGATATCGTGGAATAATTTTAAGAGAAACTATAATCAAGTTAGAAAAATATACTAAAATTTTATCTTAAACATGCATAATTTATAAGTTTACGAAGTAAAAAGAAATATTTTACTTCTAGATTTGAATATTTTCTTTCATATGTTATTCAAATAATATATAAAATTGGAGCGCAATACATTAGCCTATCGAAGGAAACCATATCTCACAATGAGCACATATTAACAATATCATTTTCTTGAACCGAAAATAAACACCTCCAATCTATGTTGAAAATTCTATAAAATAATATTCAAATCATACAATCACAATCATTGAATTCACAAGGTACTATATGGTTTCTTAAACTTCGTGAGTTATTCTAGAACTGCGCTACTCTACACAATTCTTTTTAAAATATCAAATAATTGTATTCATTATCGAAGTAGAAAAATATCATTACTTACAATATATTATCATGCACTAAATTAAACTTGATATTGTAAACAATTAAACTTAATGTATATTTTCTATTAATTTTTTATTTTGATTACAAATATACGCATGCACACATTTATATTTACAAATACTGAACTTATAGTTTTAGTTAGTTAAAATACTAAGTTCAATTTAACACAAATGATTGGATAAGAGGTAATTGTTCTTCAATCAATTAATTCAATTAATTGTTTTTGATCACTTACGAAATTTGTTCAAATAAATATAAACTACATACATCGGAAGAACACTATTGCTTTGTTTAAAATGTAATAAAATTTTTAAAAAATAGCTAATTTTTAAATTGTATCAATATTAAACTAACTTTTTTCTACATCATATACTTTCTTCTACAAAATGTAATTTTAAATTAAAGTTATTCAAATAACCTTCCTCAAATGCTTTGCTGTCAAAATATTAGAAGAATTTCAGTAATAATAAAATTTTAATGAAAAAAATGTAAGAAATCTCTGCAATATTTAAAGTAAAATATTTTAAGTATTATGAATAACATAACTGTAAATTAAAAAGTGAATAAAATAAATTGATAAAAAATGTGAGCAATGTGCTTTTAGAGAATGAGCTTTTAAGTAATTGAAATGTCTTGTTAAAAATTTAAACATATACTCTATTAAATCAGGATACAATTTTTTATACAAAAATGAAAACTCCTAAGAATTTGGAATTAATTCATAAAATAGTTCAAATGAGTTAATAAAAAATTCAGATCAGGATTAGATCCAATAAATTTTCTGTTATGCATAAGAAATTCATTTTTGTCCATCTCAAATTTGGGTAAGAGACAAGGCAACATTTGATTTCAATTTCTTAATCTTTGCATTATTTCAAAACTCATGCGTTATTGTTTAGTTGACTAATTTAAAGGTAAAAACGACCTATTTAGGGTAATTGCTACTTCATTTCGTTAAATAACTACTATTACTTTATTTCGAAAATAATTGAAAATGGTTGGTCAAAAATTTCGTTTTGATACTTTTAGTGAGTGAAATTAAATTCTTATTAAACATAAACGAATTTAGAATTATGCTGTAAATTAATTACGAGTAAAATTAGCTAGAGCTTAGGAAATTTATATTAAAATCTTTATGTTGCCATTTATAGATGAAGAACATTGTCACCAAAATTTTTTTTGATCTGTTGTTGAATTGGTGCTTAATAATCTTTGATAACTTTAAATATTCTGTCTCAGTTAAATTATTAATTTAACAAAAATAAAATATTTCAATTTCAAACATTTATTTTATAAGTGAATTATTCAGTAATTTCCATATTTAATAATGTTTTTATAAGTAAAACTGTTATTAAGTGATTATTTTATGTTCACGTTTGTGTTTTTTTGAAAACAATTTTAGCTTTTTAAAATTTTGTCTTTGTATTATCATTAAACATCCAATTATCATATGATATAATCTATTGAAAATATGCAGAAATATAGTTTGATTCAATATTTGATTATGACTTAAGATTATTTCTTTTGTGCAAATTCAGCTTAACTTCAACTGAAAAAGGATTTTTAAAGGTATTAAAATTACACACACACAAACAATGCATACGCCTACGTTTATTTAAATAAATACTCTGCTGGCCACCCAAAATGCAACACCAAGGAAGAGCAGTTTAGTTTGATTTTGTTGTCGCTCAACAGTCATTTTTTGCACAAGAAGGTTAATGAGACCAATGCCTTGAGTTTAAAGTGAGTTCCCAACTACCACGAACAACCACAACTAAGATGAGAATCTATATAAGATCAAAGATACCATGGCAAAATTTATTAGCTTTGGATAGTAAGTTATATAAAGAACAAATGATTGATATTACATCCTCTTGTAAAGTGTGAATGATGAGAAAATCAGTTTGTATCGTCACTGACGGCTATACCAGATGCCACATGACTCAGCATAGAATAAAAGAGGCTTTGAGTATATTCTTGAGTAACACTAATTCATAAGACTTCCACAGATTGTCAAAGTTAATCTTATGTAGCAAAGGGATTTTTTTTATCACAGACCAGTTGGTGAATTAACCACGTGTTTTCGATTGGCTATAGATCTGGAGAACAAGTTGTGTGAAAAGAAGCAATTCATTCTGATGGGGAAAAAAACTATTTAACATTGCGTGTAAGTTCATATTATCCTATTGGATTATCGCTGATGATAAGCATTAAACATATTTAAGCACAACGGGCTTTAACATCTCAAAGGTGTAACACTGGCTATTCAGTGTACTGGCAATGCGTACAAGAAAAATGTGGGAGTGAAATCAAATATCACCTCAAACTATAATAACGGGTGCAAGAGCAGTGTGTGACGCATAATGCGACAGTTAAGCAGTCTCTCAGCAGGTTGTCTCCAGGCTCAAGTCCGACCATCAGGGTGCTGCATACAGAAGAGAGATTTGTCAGTGAAGACAATGTCATTCCATTCTGTTGTTCATGTCCGTCATTCCTCACACCATTAACAATATCACAAATACATTTTATTATGATTCAAATGCAAATGATACAACAAACTCATTGTGGAAATTCCTCTCAGCTGCAAATGATGTCAAATGTTACAAGCGGACACAGAATGATGCGTAACAGACTGGATCTGTTGAGCTATAATTCTTGAAGGGATTGAAGGGACTCCATAATTGCTATGAGCACAATATGTTTATGAGCACATGCAGTCGGTCCATCGACTTGGATCCAGCTATTACAAGCCCGAATCACAATTATTTGGTTTCGTTTTATACAATCACTAATTTTTCTGAAGCATGATTCACAATCCCTATAAGTTACTATTCTTCGACAGTCAAATTCAGAAAAATTACCCGAAAGATGCTCAGTGTCTTTTACGAGACATAGTTAAGCAGTTTATACCAAAAAACGCATGAAAAGAGCCACTGACATACTTTAAATCGATTGTATTTTCTCTCATTGCATAGCACTTGTAGATACCACTAAAGTCACCCATGTTGTGCGTGTGCGCAACAATGTTAATGAATTTCATATCATATTGCAACAAACGCATGGTGTAAATTTCACTTGATTTGTATGTTCACATCTTAGTATTAGATTTTGGAAAGCCAGCAGTGTATATCATACTTATTGTGAAAACTAAATTGTGATTAAATAAAACTTTCTAGTTTCATAACTCACCCATCTTTGTTACAAATTTTTAAAATAAGCTCAATATATATAAAAGGGTGGGTCATTAAAATGATTTTGATGAGAATTTTCTTCCTTGTTGCAGCTAAATGGTAATATGTTTTTACTTAAGACAATATTTTCAGTTGCATTTGAATATTTGCAAAAAGTGATTTGTGATTTTCACCATAATCTCTTTTGAAGAAAAAATAGCCTGAGATTAATTTAAGTACATTTATTTGATATTTTGAGTTCGCTAACTGCTTGATTTTCAATATTTTCAAAATAACTGCTTTTGATAACATAAACTGCAAAACATTTAATCAAATTTATTAACTTTTTCACTTGATTGATAATATAAATTTCAATTTTCTATTAATATTCCTATTTTTGTTTTCGCATTACTATTCATCAATTCTTTTTTATAAAATTCAAAATTTATTTTCATTAATTTCTCATCCAATAGATTTCAATATTTCAGAGCAATTGTATGATATTTTATTATATTAATATTCTCCTTTTATTACCTATTTTTTATTCTATTTTTTTACTTTAGCTACGATGTTAGTATCTGTTATCTCTCATAAGCCAAAACAACGTTTACAAATGCTGATTTTGGTAAAATATATCCAGCTAAATCACAGTTTACTTTTATCTTGAGAAAACATACAAATATAAATTTCTTCAGTTTTATTTGTTAAGTAAGCCTTCTATTAAAAGGAAATCCGTAAAACACAAATCAAGAAAAGAAATCATTTGATATAACATTAAAGCAATAGGATCAATTTAAGGATATATATGCATTCATTTTTTCAAAATTTCCAGGTTAATTTTGATATTAATGACTTGTCTTTATTTTCGTAGTTTAAGTTCCATCACATTTATGGGCTTCAATGCACTTTATTCTTAATGACAGAATATTTTTTTTAATTTATAATACATCAAACTTTAATAAATCTAAATTTCCTTTACCAACGTCTTAATCCATCAACCATTAAACTTAATCGATGAACTTTGATTTTAAATGAAGCACAATAAATTTTACACTTCAAAGTTAAGTATTTACTTTCAATATATATTCTCAGGTTTTTAATAATATAGACTATCCCAAAATATATGTGTGCAGGTTTTTAGAGAGATTTTTCTTAATTATTACGGATTTTTCTAAGGTTTTGTACATCAACTTCTTACTACTTTAACCATTGTCTTCAAACTGAAATATTTTACGTTATAATTATTTAATATTTCTGGGGATTTTTTCTCGGATGTAAAGTAATCAATTTGTTATCAATTTAAAAAAGCTCCCTCCTTTGACGTTTATTAAGTAATAATTCTTGCCTTTCTAATTTGTAAATCAAGTCTAATAGCTAATAAATTTTCATTCAATTTAATTTAATTCAATGTTGAAATATATTTTAATCAACAAAACGCATGAACTTTTTCTTCACTTTTTTGTTCTTCACCTTAACAGAACTAATTTCAAATCTAATGTCTTTATTTCCTTTTGATTATTTTATTTAGCGTCTTACTTTGATTATTCTATCATAAATATTATTTAATCTCCATTGAAACGTTTTTTTTTTTTTTCAAAATTGGCTCGTTTATATACTTGAAGCTTTATCATGATTCTTCAGTAAAATGCAATATATAAATTTGTATAATTTTTCAGATTGCTAATAATGTCAACTTTAGACAATTAGAATGTTACTTTTATTTATATTTTTTAATTAGAGCTAAACTAATAAAATCTATAACTATAATATTTTTAAATACCTTCATTTATGTTATCAAAACTTACTTTTTAAAATCATAGTGGACCATTTTATTAAAAATATAAATAAATCAAAGTCTGGAAAAAGTAAAACACATTTCATGCCTGAATAAAAACCTCATTTATTAATTACTCTATTAGATTAATAGAAAGTCTTGATGAAAAGAAGTAATATTGCTAAAATCACTTATATATATATATATATATATATATATATATATATATATATATATATATATATATATATATATATATATATATATATATATATTTAAGATATATCTACTTTTTACTTATTACTTACTTCATTTTTCATTTGTTTATAATAGAAAAAGGGAAATTTTAATTAATTAAATTAAATTAACCTTCTTTGAAATTAAATTTATATCAAACAAGGCATTTGTATGATTAGTGCAATGTTCTATAATTTATTAACTAATAAATTATAGAGAACATTGCACTTTTCATATGAATGCCTTGACTCAGACCTCAGTAGTAATTATTAATTATCATAAATATTGAACAATTATTTTTTATAACTGCAAAATTGATAGAAATGCAAGACATCGCTTTTAGAACTTAAAGATGTTTTTTGTCGCTAGTTGATTTAATACTCTAAACTTTTTAGATGATCATTGTCTAATTTTAAAACACTTAAAAAGATATTTAATAACAGTTTCATTTTATTCTAAACTTTTATTTTATTCTATGTTTTTAGTCTTATACAGTTTTTTTGGGTGGTAAATGAATAATAAATGCATATACACGCATATATATATATATATATATATATATATATATATATATATATATATATATATATATATATATATATATATATATATATATATATATATATATATATATATATATATATATATATATATATATATATATATATATATATATATATATATATTTGCATGGGAGCCTTTAGAATAACTGCCTGTTGTTGTTTTAAATGAAACTGTTAGTCTGGAAAATGTATAAAATTGCTTAATTCTTATTTCCTTTAATAGGAATAGTATATGAAATAAGTAAAATAAGACCATTATAAGATTTTTTTATGTTATAATTACCTATTAAATAATATGAAGTAAGAAATTCTAATAATTTAAATAACATAAGTAAACGGATAGCTGAATAGAAATTACTGTTACTTTTAAGTAATCTTACTCATAAACATGTAATTAAATACGATATCATTTTAATGTCATTTCTTACAAATGATGAACTTAAATTATATCATAGTAATTTGATACTTCGAATAATATTTAACTGTTCAGAAATAAATCTCAACTTTAACATAATTGAAATAAAAATTTTCTGCATGCCTTAATGAAAAGTTTAAATTCGGACAATTTGGTCAGTTTCAGTGTTGTCTACACTAATACTTTACATTGCTTCCTATCGGTATATTTATTATATAGGTTATTTTTTAGTGTGTATTCAAAAAATATTTACTAATTATGGTTGTGGATACTTGCAAAAATTAGAGTTTCTTATTTCTTACAAATCTGTGTTGTATCATTAGCAAATAGTATTGAATAAGAAAGTATTTATTAATATGTGTGTATCTAACCAAAAGAATCTATCTTCAAATAAAGTTTAAAAATACAGGCTGTTACTAACTTTTTTTCATACTTTGAATATATTCAGTTGTACATGATATAAATTTTTTAATTAAGATATTTTTCCATCAAAAATGTCGAATTATATTCTTACTTTTTGCTTCTACCACAGCAAAATTTGTGAAATATATGCCTGCTCTAAGATTCGTATCATTTTTATATGTATTTAATTTTATAGATGTCTTTTAAATTTAAGAAATTTAAATGATCAGATTATTTTTAAAGAGATCTTACAAGCTATTGGAAAAAATAATTGTATATAAACTATTATAATTATTTTTTTCAAATAAGTAATGCTTTTTTATATTTCAATGTATTTTTAGATTTCTATCCAAAAATAATTACTTGATACACGTATGTTATATTCTTATTTTGTTCCGATAGATAATTTTCAAATTAATAATTGTTTTTGCTCTTTTGTACAAGTGTATTTATAAGCTCTTTTGTATATGTATATTTCTTATATATACATTTTTTTAGATATTTCAATGGAATAAATCTTAAATATTGAACTGTGAAAAGTTTGAAATCATTTCACAGTTCAATATTAATTTTTTGTAGAAAATGTACAGCAATTATATAACAGTAATGTAAACGAACTGTTTATATCGAACTGTGAAATAATTTCAGACTTTTCCCAGTTCAATATTTTAAATATATTTAAAATTTATGAGATTGTTCATGCTCTCCACCAGATCTTGTATGACAATGAATGGTATTTTCTTGGCCTTGGCTTGAAGAATATAGGCCAATTCTCACCCTGATTTTGGACAGTTTTTGATTTTGGACTCCTTGATTTATTGTTATTCGATGAATAACAATAAGGTGAGTTGGATTCGGGTTAATCGATTTCGATTCGGGCAATCGGATGGCCAGTTTAAGCACTACAATTCAACTCTTGTTATATCAAGCCATGGTGAATCTCCTAACAAGACAGCTTGCATTATCTTCCTGGAAGCAGCAACAAATGTCCATGGTCGATATTTGCACCACGTTAATCAAGTCGATTTTTTAAATTTCAAAGTTACATACTTGTAAACAGCAACTAGACATGGGTAACCTAGTAAGTGGTCTTTATTATAAATATATTCGATGGCATAATAGTTACGGAGAGTTATTGAGAATCGGCAAATATTGCTCTTCCGGATTACTCTGTACTCTCTAAAGACGAGATGCATTTATTATTTTATCTCTCTCTTTGTTCTTTATTATAACAATACTGTATTCTAAAATTTTTAAACCAGACATTTATGATATACAGCATTCTGTCGTAAGATTTTATCATGACAAATACTTAAACTACTCGAGTGAATCCATTTTAATAAATTGTTCAAATTTTATATACTTCAAAACACTGGATAAATAGCTTATTCATGTACCATAGCAAAACTTATGTAAAATGTTTTCTCTTAGCATATTGTTACATCATAATATAACTTATCTGTATGCTAAGTACATCTATAATACTGTTACGTAAATAATACTGTTAATATATATATATATATATATATATATATATATATATATATATATATATATATATATATATATATATATATATATATATATATATATATATATATATATATATATATATATATAAGACAAATTAAAATTAATGATCAAGGTTTATTTTATTAATCTTAGTTATAAATCATTCAATGACTGTAAGCAAGAATTTATTTTAGATTTTATTTGAATTTAAGAAATATATATATGCTTTTCTATTTTAAAAAACATAAAATAATTCAAATTTTAACACTCTTAACTATCATAATTAAATGTGTGTGAAAGATGTGGTGAAGAACCAACAGATTTAAGAAAAATATTATATAACAAAACCTGCGCCCTATACTTTTCTTAAGATGAAACAATTTTAGTCGTCAATTACAAGCATCTAACTCGAACATTTAATTAATTTATTCCATTTAGCTTAGTGATATACTTTAATTAAGAGACCTATATTTATACACAAATTGGAATAAAACATATGTAACATGAAGAAATATTATTCATTTTGCACGAATAGCAGTGAAGAAATAAAAGATGCAAAAATGTGATATATATTCCAATTTAGAATTACCTTACATGTAAAAACCAGTCTCTCAGAAAAGTTTAATTGCCGCAAACCACGTTCTTTAAATGTATATCAGTTTTAAGTAGAATTAAGGCTTGTGAACTAATGCTTCATATCATTTTTAATTAAATTGTCCTAAATCAGTTTCCTGCAATGGAATTCTTACATTCAGTGACAAACAAGAGTAATTTATTTCACGTTTTCTTTTTAAATATTTAAAAATGCATTCTGAGAGTTAAAGGAATGAATATAATCATTTCCATTCAGAAGTTAGAAAGCAGAATATATATTTAATCCTCATAAGAGAAACAAACTTTTTAAATTTCAAGCTTTAAATGAATTTTATCAATAAATACATGTTTAGAGCATTTTTCATAATTATGCAAATGATTCAAATGTAATAAATTATAATTATGATAGAAAAATTTAAAAAACAAAACTCTCACTGCAGGGATGAAATTGCTTGATACAATATTCATTTAAAGATTAATTATAATTGTGTATTTTCTAACTAGGAATATTTTAATCTCTATAAGCTTTAATTTTTATAAGTAAATTACATAAATCAGTAAAATTTCACTCAAAAATCTAGTTTAATTAAATAATTAATTATATAGCATTAATGATTTATGCATAAGTTTTGTAATTTAAAGCTTATTAAGCTTTGTAAAAGCTTTGCAATTGCTTTGTAAAGCTTTGTAATTTGAAGCTGTAAATAAAGCAAACGGCCGTGTAACTTTCACTACAACCAGAAACACTGAATTATTTTTAGTCACATGCACGCAGTTCTGGATTACCTTAATGTACCTTAAGTTAAAACATCCTTTAAGGAAAATATTATGTAGGTACTAATGTTAAATAAAAATTAAATCAAATACAAAATTATTTTCAATAAAATGATATATTTCAAAGTCTAAAGATTTTTAATACAGCATCAGTAAAGCAGCAGGAAGAAAAATTTCGATTGCAATGCAAAACTGAAAGAGTAGTTGACTTTTTAACTTCCAAAAATATAATAATCAAAGAATTAATAATAAATAGCAAAAATGGAAAATATTTTACATAATTAATAAAAATTAAAGTAATGATTTATATAGTGCACGGAATCTAATGGTTTGTACTATAAATTCTCGATTGACACTGACGCAAATCTTTTTTATATTTGAAAAAAGGTGGATTTGATCCTAAATTAGCTAAGAATTCTTATTTCATAGGAAATACACTGTTCTCTATCGGAAACTTAATGGCTCAAAGTCAATTCAATTGGTAAATATAGAAGTAAAGACTCCGATGTACGTACTAAATTTATAAATTACACGTGTTTAAATATTGTTTGTCTTGACATGTACTTTAATCTGCGTTAAATATTATCGCCAATAACCATTATGTAGGACTAATGGGATTTAGTACATCGTTAAATAAAACTTAAATCCAAATAAAACCTATATTTTATATATGGAAATACATACAAGATTGAATTATATTAAAAAAATCAAAATTTAATAGTTTTGTTAAAAACATTTCTTAAAATTTGATTGCCCATGAAAACACGATATATTAAATATTGAACTGGTATTCAACAGATTTTCCCATCGGAAGTTGTGTAATTACGTTATTGAATTCTCTCGATAAATGTATTTTATTGCAAAAGATACATTTTGATCAATGAATGTTAAACTTTAATACCTAAGCTTCCCTACAAATTTAAATGATCTAAGTTATATTCTAAATATTTATTTAAAAACTGTGTAAATCTCTGTAAATAGTATTTAACTTTTTTCAATAATGATATTATGAAGGTTCAAGTACATTTAGTTGACTAAAATGAAAAACATATCAATTGAAAATGTTGTAACACATCTAATTACCTTGTAACATTATAGTAAACAATAATATACTTTGTGTTTATGAAATATTAAAGAATTTTTTTAGTTGAAAAATGTTGAACACTATGAGAAGAAGTTAATAATTTATAATCTACACTTAGATTTATATTAAAATTATCCTAGTTACAGCAATATGAATATAAATGATCTAATCTATATTAATTTAGTTAAAGCACTTTGTGTATTCATTTTTATAAGAAATGCACAAAGTTTTACAGTATAGTACTTTTCGTAGTTAAACGTTATTTCAAATGTTATTTATTAATTTTTTGACTTATATATATTTAAATATGAAAAATTTTATTAATCAAACAAATATTTTTACATATAAGGATATTTGTTTCGTCACAAAAAAGTTTTGTCGTTCTCAAATTCTTAAGAAACATAAATAAATTTGAGTTAACTCTTTTTAATATTTTCATTGATTCGCTCTCATATAACATTAGATTTGAATTTTAAACAAACAAATTTCTTTATTTATTTTTCGTTTATAAGATTAAGCTAAAAGAGAGAGAGAGCATACACAAATTAATAATTACCTGTAATTTTAAAATTTATATGAATCACTTTGAATAATATTTTAAATGATTATCTTTTAAAAACGCACATAATGTGTTAAAAGAATCCTTCTCCCTAAACTCTGCGACTCCGAAATATATTTATTTAATAATATTTCTGAAATTGTTACAAATAAATTTGCCATTTCAAATGTGCGTTCGATAAGAAAATAATTATTCACATAAAAATAATTAAAGAAGTTTCCCTAGACAGAAAACAAAAACCATCATATAAATTTATTAAAAACAGATGAAGCATATATTATATTTTAGAATAATAAAACAATGTGCAGTAAAATATTTGAGCCAATTTTGAAGAATTTTTCAATTGGTACGAAAGAAAATATAAAATAATCTCAAAGACTAAAAAGTTTATGAATCATTTTTATCGTCAACATTGCGAATTGCTTGGAAAATAAAAAATGTATTTGTCAAGATCTCATCAAGTCTTGATATTGATCCTCTGGAGATTTGATTTGTCAATATTGGGATCTTGTAGGAAATGTTTCAATGTTTACACTGCAAGGATAACTGCTTTAGTGATGGCAGATCCTAGACGTTTATGCTATACAAAAAATATGTTGTCTCTCAGAGCATACAACACTTCTTCTGATATTGATATATACTAATAATTTCTTTGCATAGAATTTTGAAATGCAATACCATTTATCGGCGCGTACATTTTAAAGAAAAAGGTTTTGTTAACTTATCCAAAATAAAATTTACTACTAGAAAATTAAATTTTAGAAAACAAATATCATTAATTGAACTTGATAAAGCAAATCATTTAGTTAAAAATAAATATTAAGATAAAAGGAAACCAAATTAAAATAGTTCAGAGCCCATGCTATATTAAACATAGTTAATATAATAGCAAAATAATAATATATCTAATAATAAATTGATAGAAAGTTATAAGAGTGAGAACACATGTTTTAATCAAAAATTAAGGGCTAAATATTAATTAACATAATTAATTAAGAACTATATATACACACATATACACACATATATATATATATATATATATATATATATATATATATATATATATATATTAAATATTTTATTCATTAAGTAAAATAATTAATCAATAAATAAGCATAATACAATTTCAAAGATATGATTAGATAAACCCATCTTGAATGAGTAAAGAATTGTATCAAATGATTTATAAGCCGTCATGCGTTTTCATTTCTTTGTGAGTAAGGATAATAGTGGAAATAGAACTCATTGAATACTCTAGCAGGCTTTGGAATAAAACTTCAATGCCAAAAATGTATTCAATTTAAGAAGTTAAAAAGATTATGGTTTCTACAATTTGATGAAAAAATTTTTGCCTTGTTTTTGGTATATTCTAAAAGATTTTCACAAATCTAAGCTTTATAATGAATCTTATATTGCTATAGTAATTTTAATTTACTTAAATTATTTTACTTAAATCTTCAATGTTTTTTTAATATGAAATCTCACACTATTTATTGCTTGTGTTTATTCAGCAAAAATTGTACATGTAAATTTGATGGATTTCTTTTGTTTCATTATTTTAATTGAAAAATAAATTATTATGATTATTAAATTGAAAAATAAAGATTATGATTTCTTCTAATTTATATATAAGATTAATTGCGAACATTTATATTTATATGCAATTGATACCATTTTAAAGTAAATAATTAAAAATATAATTATCTCACTGGTTAATTATTAGACATTTAAAATAATATCACGAGTATATTAAACAATAAAAAGGGTTATTGCTAACAATTAAATAAATAGTTTTGAAAATTAGTCATTATTTTTAGTCTTTCAGAAGTAGTAATTAGTACTACTCACACACACAGAATGCTAATTTTTACAATAATTCAATATTTTTTACTTACTCATCATTTTAACAAGAACAATTAATCCCTGTGTTCAATTTTCCGTAAAACAAGCTTTCAACACTTTTATTTTTAGATTTCATTGATAGAAATTTTTCTCAAAGGTTTGAGGTCACGCCGCTACTGAGCACGCCACTTGACTGGTTCGATAAAATCATTCTATAAAGAAATCGGTTTCCATCCCACAAGAGATGGGCGTGTTTGCTTATTTTTGCTTCAAGACTTTCTTTTCCCCAAAACAAACTCAAGATCCTATCACTTTTTTTGTCTCCCGCAAAAAAAAGAACTTAGCTTTATCCTGGTGATTCAACACTTGTTTGTCAGAAGTGTGGAACTACTTGATTTTTGTTCGGAAGGAAATCAATGCAGAGTTTTTCTTCCTTTATGCTTCTTCTAAACTTTATTTTTATTATAAGAATATTCAATTTTTTCATTTTGGATTACATAAGGCACGCAAAAAATGTTCATGTTAATTGTGAAAATGATTTATCGTATCATCACATTTCATACACGCTAGATTAAATAAAGGAATGTGTTTTATCATTAATTTATAATTTGTACTTTATTGAATGAAATGAAGTTGACTTTATTAGCTTCCTCCGAAATATCTATTTAGTAAAGTAACCTAATTAAATTTATTTTTTAGGAAATTTTATAGAGAACAGCCCTCTTCTTTTTTCTTAATATCTTCAAAATGGTTGTATTTTTATGAAAACAATAAAAAAATAATAAATAATAAAAAATCTTGAAATAAAATTTGAATAAATAATGTTTTTTCATTTGGAATAAATTCTTTCTCTAAATTCTATTCCAATAAATCTTAGAGGCTTACAGAATATAAATTTACATTTTGAATCCCATTTTGTTTTGTTTTTTGTTTTTTTATGCAATGGATAAAAGCTGTTTTCATAAACTTTTTTATTATATTAAAAACTGTAATTTCACTTTTTTTAATCTCCTTATATAGATAAAGCAAAAAATTTTAGTATTTGAGAAAAAACTTGTGCACACAAATTAAAAATTCTTGTATAATTCACTAATCCAAAACAAAATGAATCAAAGCTGAGTAAACTAAAATATTTTTTGTAACTTTAACAAAGAGTTTGTGTTTTTTAAATGTTCTCAATTCCAAAAAAGAATCTCTTAATCATTTATTTGTCTTATTAGAATAAGGATTTATGCTCATATTTCTGATCTTTTTTTTCTGAATGAAACAAAGAAATAAATGATTATAAATGAAATAATAATAGGCTCAATATTTTTCAAAGCAGTTTCGTAAATAAATAAAAAAATAGAGATTTTTTTTAAAAAGTTTTATCTGTATTTAACTCAGTCATAAATTGTTTTTGTCATTCTTAATCATTTACTAAACCTGATTGCTTTAAAAGAAAATATTTAATAATGAGTAAATTGGCTTTAAAATAGAAGATTAAAAATAAAAACAAATCTGTGTTAAAAAAAAGGATATATATACTCATATTTAAGAATTCAATTTCACGCACACATATAAATGCTAATGAGTAAGTTTTGATTTTTAGTTAATTAAATTGAAAAAGTTTTATGTTTCAAGGTATGCTTTTCTCTCCTTCAAGTTTTGACAAACAATAAATTCACTGCTAGTAAAATAAGTAATGATTTACTAGATTGTGATTAGTAAAATGATAAATTACAAACTGATAAAAGGGAGTATTTAATTATTTCTACTTTTCTAAACATAAAAATGGCATTCTAATGGTTTTATTTCCGCTAAATAATTAAAAGCATAGGTAGTACTTCGCAAATTGGAAAAGAGGTTAAAATTACTCGTATTTAATTGATTCGAACTACAATTACAGAAGATAACATCTTCAATTTTGACATTTCTAAGCAAGCAGACAAATTTTATAAACATGAAATACTTTATTTTTTATTTATTTATTTATTTTGTTTTTTGATATTTTTCAAATTTACATTTTTATGGAAAAGGAATTCTACCCCCCTTTTCATGTAATTTTTTCCATGATGCAACTACCACAATTGTTTTAAACTGTTAATTTAAGCATCTTTAATAAGTTTCTCTACATTAGTGGGCAGGAAGAATAATAAATGGCAGAATTTAAGTATTTTCTATTACAATATATTGAAAGAAAGACATGATAATCTTAGAAAGCTGTTTGTGGTTCGTAGTTTTAGAATCCAGTGCAAAGACCTGGAATATCTTACTATAGTAAAGATTGCAATTGGGCTCATAAAATGAATTGATTTTAATAAATAGTTGAAGTTTATTTTATGCTGCTTCGCAAGTCATTTATCTTAATCACTAACAGTTAAAACTGTACTCGTATCTTAGAAGCGTATCAATAGATAATTTCAAAGGTAATAAAATTTAGAAAGCATAAAAGTCTGATCAACAGCTAAATTTCTTCTGTATCGAGAATTGTCTCAAAACACTAAATAACAGAATACTCCATGCAATATTTTTTTAAAAAAAAGATAATACCTTCCGACTATGTGTATGAGTCAGAACCCCAGATTTTAACTTACCAAAAATTTAACATTCACTATCCAAAGTATAGATATCATCTGTCATAATCTGTAGTGCCTTATCAAAAGTGTTAAACTCTTATCACCAGAAAAAATGAGGTTTGCATTATTTGTTCTTCTTTGTAGCTGCACACATAAAAATCTTTATAATGAAGCTATTTAAGGAGCTGTAATTCACTTGAAAATATGAAATGATGTAGCTTCTGTATCCAATTTTTTATACGTTTCACCTTTGTAAAAGAATTACTTCAGCATCAAAAGAAATACTACGAGTCGCTACCATATTTACAGTTCATGTTTCAGCCGATCCCTTGACATTGTCTGCATTCATAATTGTGGTCTTGCAAATAAAACCCAGGTTCTGACTCAAAGTTTGATACCAAAAGTAACTGTATATACTTTTCGATACAGACTCATGAGGGCAAGGAAATATGAGTTTCTTGTAGATAGTTGATTTATATGATAATTTTACATGACGTTCAATATAGCTCTTCTCGATTTTTTATGACTGTCTGAGTATATTTTGTCTCACAGTCATGGAATCCTTTTCAGTATCAATATCATAGCTAAAAATAAATTCAATCCTAATTGCCACAGTTATGCTAAAGTGAAATTTTTAAAAAAAATTACAAATTTTATACGTTGCATTCTGTGCAACGTATAAAATTGAATAAGAAATGAATTGCACATTTCCCTCTCATACATAATGTAAACTCTCATACATAATGTACATTACTCTTATCTGATTTGTCATGTGCGATGGAATGCTGATTACTTACAGATCCTATCATGTGATATTATTCACGCAAACTTATTTTTGCTGACAGTCACTTTTATAATATATAGTGCCATAGAATTGGTAGAATTATAAATAAGCGTTTCTGTAAAGACTTTTCAACATCTACCTCGTTATAGTGCCTGGAAGGACTGTTCCATAAATATTGGGCCATATTCAAGCGTCTCAATGAATGAAGCTTGGAAAATTTCTAAGCACCCATCCTGGCAAATGAGCTCACAGAAACAAGAAAAAAATTATCTGAAAATGACTTGGCTTAAAGCTGAGAGATAAAATTCAGGGCATATAAGTGCTAAATACAAACCAGAATATGTTTCATAATAAATAAAGTTAGCTATTTCAGTTACTTTTTCTTCATATTTTGATATCATAGACATGTTTTAAAGTTTATGAAAACAAAATTCATAATGGAGCCCTATTAGTGCATATTAATATAATAATTGTTGTTCATATAAATCATAATATTAATGATATTAATTTCTAAAGAGTAAAATTGAGCTATTTTCATAAATATTTCTAGTTAAAATAACTTCAAGTTATAAATAAGACCCCAAATTTTGTTTCCTACAATCTAACAGCTAGGAAAACTTGAAGCAACGACATGTTCAAAATATAAAAGGAAAATATCACAATTTAGAATCATATGATTTGCTTAAATTTTTAGCAATAGAAACAATTCCTTGAATAAATGTTTTTCAAAATAGTTTATTCTCATGTTTCATTTTTCAAAGAAATTGAATACTACATGTATAAAAGAAACACGTTGTATTTTTCATTTATAAGTAAATTACTTTTTTTAATTCTTAAATTTCAGCTTATATTTTATTTGATATTTTTAAAGCCCAATGCTTTTTGCCTTTATTTAAATATTTTGAACATTCAATTTAATTTCAGTTCTGAAAGTTAAAACATTTAAATCTTTGGAAATTACTTAGAATAAATTCAGTTTTAAATTAATCTACCTACTAAAGTAAAGTTTGTGAAAGTAAGAAATGAAATTATGTATATGGTTTTGAAATAAAGTGATATGTAAGCGATGTTTTGAATTCAATGATATTTGACATACCGTGTTGAAAATTCAAAATTTTTTGCTTCAAATATCTTAAATCTCTCAATATTCTTATCTTACTTTTTAGTCTTTACTTCTGACCATGTTTACATTATTTCTTTTTAATGTTTACATTATAGAAGGAAGACAGCTTCAGATGCTTATGTAATTAAATTCCAAAATTATATCAGCGATTATATTTTATTAAAAATTATATTTTATAGAACTAATTTAATATATACACTTTTAATTTTTATAAAAGTTTAATACTAATTTATTACGAGTTCTGTCATAAATCACATTTTACAACGCCTTACTTCTTTCATGAAAATTTTAAATTGCTTAAATACGATTATGAGTAAAAGAATTAAATTAGAGTATGGCTTTTTGGAAGATATGAAAAAAGATATATTTCGAAATATCTATGTAGAATTCTTTCCCTGCCTCAGAACAAACCTTATCTGCATAAAATAATCGCGTACAAGCTAAGCTTCTATCTTCTCTTTGCTATGAATCATTCACTTTTTCTTCTCTTACATCACAATTGACCCGAATTAATCAATCTTTCCTCCTACTTTCTTCTCTTGATCAGAGAGAAAGGTGCAAGAGATTCCGCCTACTTTTCCCCTCGATCACTGCTGAACAAATATATGTAGGGAAAAATACCATTCAATTGTAGGCAATAGGTATTGTCTTTTCTCAACACCTCACTATTATCTCGATCATTCGCTCAGTTTTGCTTCTCCAAGCTTACTTTCTTTGTGAGTTCTGCTATTTCAACCCTTTTTTTATCATCGTACTTAGTTTAATGTCTTGATTTGTGACACTAAGCTTCATCTATTTTCTATAATATAATCTATTTCGTAAGGTAATTCACACACTCTAGACAATTCTTCACTTAAAACATACTTCATTAGATCTTGTGTGCGAATATCCTTATTCAAATGAAACATGACAATTTTTTACTTACTAAAAATAAAATGTAGTGGGATAAAAGAGAAAGGTTGTTTCCTCACTTATATCTTCATCAAGATTCCTCTGTGTGGTAATTGATAATTAAAAATCAGCAAAATTAGCTAGGTTTATTTATCTTGAAGTGTTTTTAATTGTATTTTTTAAATCATTTTACGCTGTTTTCTTGCAATTATTGAATTCATAATCACGCATTATTGCACGTAATAATATCAAAAACGTTCTATACTTAAAAATTACTGTTTTCCCTCACTTCCTTTTTGATTTTATTTTAATTACAAATTACTTATGAGTTACACAAATTTCTGTGAATAAAAGAAAGATTATGTATAAATGAGCGCAAAAAACTTAGGAGAAATGATTTAGTTTCCATATTAAAGAAAAAGTTATAACGGAATTTAAATTTTATTTTACAAATATATCCAAAATTTTCCTTTTTTAAGTATTTTTGTTAGTTTCTAAAATACTTTTATTCATTTCCACTCTTTATATAAAAATATGAAATTTAGTATTTTCTTCCACACACAAATTGGATAATATTAATTAAAAATTTATTTGAACAAATTTGCATCTATAAATCAAAATTGAAGACACGTACACATAGACTAAAAACGTTATTTGAGGAATTCAGAACTTTTTACTGCATTTGTAGATTATACGAATATTATTGAAGTTTTAAATATTTCTATCTTTCAATTTCTGATATATATTATACAATTGCATTAATTCAAGTCATTCACTAGCGTAAAATAACCATTCTTTTTCTTAAGATGAAGTAAATGCTCTAATCTAATTGAAATTACTATGGTTGTCTTTCATTTCTAGCAAAAGTAATTGAACTGGTGCACCAATGATTAACATTTTTAAGCAATTAGTTCGTTACAAAATATTGTGCATGACTGAAAAAATATAATGAAATCAATGAAAACACTAAAACTTTAATATTTAAGATTGCTGGACAAAAATGCAATGAAATTACAAGCTTTCTTGAATAGATGCCCAATGACCACTAAATTGAATAAATTGCTTAAGAGTAGTTCAAATAAATTCCTACTAATATTAAAATTTCAAGGCTATTTTATGAATATCAAAAGAGGAGATTAAAAAATTTACATTCGTCATTTTTCTTTAACAAAATCATTAATTTTTGTCTAATGAGAAAAAATAATTATCTCATTTTCTATTTCATTTTGCATTGACTTGTCTTAATACACACTATAAAACTTCAATTAAAATACTATAGTGTAAGCAAATTAAACTTTAACATAAAAGTAACTTCAAATTTAATATCTAATTTGCATACATTTTCATACCTTTTTGCAAACATATAAGCAGACTAAAATTTTATCCATAAAATCATTTATTATGTAAAATATTCATTCACTAAAGCGAAAAAAATAATAATAATGCTTGTCTCAACAATATTTTTTAATACCTTAATATGTTTTGGTACATATTATATATAATTGGTTTGTGTGTGTGTGCTGCTGCTAAAGGATTCTAATGCTCTTACATCACTCTTCACCTATTTATACAACTTTATTTTGGTTGAACAGTACATCCTTCGAAAACTCTTCTTTCAAATTGACAATATTTACTCGTTTGAATTGGGATCGATGGAAATGTCAATCAATACAAAATGGTTATTCGAGTGACTGGTAGGAGTATTTTGACATTTTTGAAATCATTTTAACAGTTGAGATCTGATTAAAAAATAGAGTTTTCACAATTCATCTCAGCGTTGTTAAATATTTGTCAATCTTGAAAAATCTATATATAGTTATTGACAATTCTGTTATAGTTAATGATTTTAAACAAAAAAAGCAAAATCATCCAAAAGGCGTTTGTTTTCTGAGATGTTTATGTGACTGCTAAATGAGAATAAATAAAACTAACTTTAAATAAATTTGAAACTCAGGTATTTTACTTAAAATAATTTTTCCAATAAAAAATACACAATATTGTGTATAAATTCATTTTGTGTAAATTCTCGGTATTTCCCGTCCTATATCATGCTCTTTATTATCACGTAAACAGAAATTTAACTCGCACTCAATTAATTTCCATCTCTTTCTCTTATCTTGGAACTGACAAAGGAGAACTATAATGGATTTACATGTTATACAGTTACAGTAAACATTTTCGACGAATTACTTTTGATGACTTTCATCATCTTCAATTATCTTGAAAATTGTTTCTAAAAATAAAATTTGTCATATTCTTGATATTTTGGAAATATTTTCTCCTCTACCCAGTGTAAAACAAAAGCTCATTTTTGCTGTAAATTATAACATGTTTGTTTGCTGAATCAAACTCATTCGTTTCTTACATTTGAGTCCTTAAGTTATCACAAAATATAATAACCAGCATAATTAATAACTGCTTTCATTAAAACAACTCAATAACTTCAGTGTATATTAAATGTTAAATGAATTTCTGCTGTATCTTATATTATTCACGTATGCTAATCATTGTTGTATTTCAATCAGTGCAAGTGTCCATTTGTAGTAAAAAATTATTGGCAGTTTTTATAAAATTTCAATAGCAGGATTTCATGCAAAATACATAGAAATGTAAGAAATAAGTCATGAACATTAATTTGCGTAAAAGTATGTGGAAAATATGATTTAATTTTTTTCTTATATTTATACCACTTTTGCTTTTAATTTTAATTTAAAATGTTTCTAACACTTACAATCTTAGAAACTAAATTTCCTATTTTAAAACGGATATTTTGAAACAAATTTTCTTAACTTATATAATATGTTTAAAAATAACTATATGATTCAAATACAATATTTAACAAACATTTATGTTCAAATTTGCATGTGAGGTAAGAAAAATATTTGGAACCATAACTGCATAGAAAAGCACAGGCAGAAACGGATTGGTGGTGCTGCACGTGAAATTTAAAAGCTAACGCGTGTGACTTTGAGATACATAAAATTCGACATAAATCTTTTTGCGACCAGTTGATGTAATTCTACTTCATCTATGGCCTAGCTTCAGCCTAACCTTTTCTATGACCTTCCATAGAGTTGCATGGATACTATGTTATATGCCTATGCTACAGAGAAAGAAAAACTGATGAATTCTCAAAATCAAAAGTCTAAGTATTCGCTCAGACAGGCGAAACATGGACTTTTGATATCAATGATGAAAGGTATCAGGTGATCTTGGGACCATGATCTTGGGCTCTCTCATGTCCCATGAAAAATATTGTTCTCGATGCATTAGTAATTTTTGAAATGGAATGGGTAGCAGAAATTTCCTTTGTAATAATTCGTTAATCCACATTTCATAGGGGCATGGATGCTAATGAGTGAAATATAGAATGCTTTCTTTGATGCTTTTAATGAATTTTGTACTCGTTTATTTGCTTAAAAAAGGTACTTCACATGGTTTTTGTTATTGACCATGCTGATGCATTGATGCTGTTTACCACGACAGGTGTCATTTCTACATTTGTTTTCTATTACATATATGATAATTAATTTTTAAATCTGTACTTGATGCTTTGAACATGTGTATATATATTAAAATACATAGGAATATATATTTATATGTAGTCAAAGCTAGCTAATGATAAGATGTTTACAAAGAAATTTTAATGTAAACGCGAGTGAAAATCCCTAAAAATAAGAATTCCGGGTTAATATTCATATTTTAATTACTTTTTAATATTCTATTAACAAGAGCTTAAATCTCTTATTCTTGTTTTCTAAATAAAATTTTTATCTTGAACTCACAATGAACTCAACAATAATAAATGTTCATTTTACAAATATTCTTCAATAATAAAAGTATTTGCATAAAAACAGAACATTAGCGTTTAAAATATATTTGAAGAATTGACTCTAAAATATGAATAACAATTTATATATTAGTTTTCAGGTTGCTTGAAAACGTTACAAATTTATATTTTATCAATAAGTGCAAGTTTAATTTATTTTTACTGCAAAAATATGTTATATATATAATTACTTCAATAATTAATATGAAACTCATAATTGCGTTCATTCATTTAACAATAAAATATTGTATTTTGACGTTATAAATATCTTCAATATATTTATAAAATTTCAGTTAGTATTATGAATATTTGCATTTAACGATACGATATCATATGCTCTTTCCTTTCGTGATTGTACAGAATTATTATTTTTCTAAAAAAAAAGACATAAGAAACGTATGTAATACAAGTAAGTTGAATTGTGAAAAATAATTTGCCATTATTTTGTTTTCAGTACACTCCATTTGTAAACTCCTTCACTATTAATCTCACAAATTCTTCAGTGTCACGACAGCCCTTAGCGGGCTCAAGAATTGAACTCCACACAAGAGTTGAAACACATCTCTCTGTTGAAACATTTCAGTGTGCGGCCATGATCTTAAAATATATCCCTCTTAAAATAGTGAGATCCTTTTCTAGTTAATCAACCCATTATAGTTATCAGAAATTAAGAAGTGAAATATATAATAAATATCTTCGAAAAATGATTGCTGTATTTCCATTTAATGTGTAGAAATTTACATAAGAGTAGACACTAAGCAAAATAACAAAGACATATGACCGAGAAAAGGCACAGGTATTTTTTCTTTACGTGAGCAATGTAAATAAGTAGAACACCCCCAAATGCTTACCTCTATTCCCTTCAGGGAAAATAATCGGGAATTTGCCAACTCGCCAGCATTAATGACGAGTCCGTCGAGGCCGAGCTTGTCTGAAACTCTGTTCATCGAGTGCCGCTGGCATACTGTGTCCCAATAAAATAAGAGTGTGCCCCATAGCAGCAGTCTATTTTTCCCCAATATGTATTGCTTTTATCTTTGTCTATATGCTACAGTATCTATATGAAAGCAAGACTTTGGTTATTTTTGTCCTTTCCCCCGCAACTTCTTATGCAGGATATTTCCTCCAGTAAATGGAAAAAAATAATAATTTGATGCAGGCACAGACAAGAATCACTATTTCCTTCTAGGAACAAAAATTTAACAGATCAAATGTTTAATTTTAGTAACAGCTATCTTTTGATATGAAAAATATCACCTCTTATTGCAAATAAATATTCCTAGTCTATGAAAAGCAATTGTAGTATCCTTTTGTTGAATTTCATCGATCAAAATTTAGCAGAAAAAGGCAAATAATGTTTTGTTCAAAAATGAAAAGTTAGAAAGCCATCGTTATTATTTGATAAGTGTCCCAGATATTACCAAAAATAGGTATTTTGTTCAGTGGTTTATTTATTTGTCGTTACTTTGAAATAAAAGTAATATGCTATTTATTAACAAATCTTAATGCATCTCCTATAAATTGTTATATAAAAAAGATTATTGCACTTATTGCTTGGTAATTTTTTAAAATATTAATTGCATATTTAAGCTCCAATTTTCAATTTCAATAGAAAACCATGTGAAAATGGTGCAATCTTTACTTTAAAATTTACTTTTAACTTGAATCCCATAGATAAGTGCCTCATTATTTTTTATTTATAATAATTCTTGCTTACAAGTTACTTGCTTAGCATCACTAAATTATTTCTTTCGGAAAAATATTTCATCAAAAACACAAGCCAAATTTGTAAAAAATTTTAAAAAGATGCAAGAAATATAACTGATAGCAGTTAGTTTTAACTGTACAAAAAGGAAAATCTTTTATGTTACTCAAGGAGCAACAGCGTTCATTAATTTCTTTTACTATAGACTCTTAAGAATATTACAAAAAATTAAAATGTACAAAATGTTTCTATGAAATGAAATAAATACATTTAGTAGAATTTAAACGAAAGCAAACAGAGTTAAAGTGTACTGTCTTGGCGTTAATATCATTATTTTCAGTACAATTGAATAAAAGTTTATTAAATGAATAACAAACATGCTTATAATATATTTAATATTAAGATAAAAAAAATTGTTCAATTAATTTTACTTGTGAGTTTAATTTTACAGTGAGGAATTTAAAGGTTTTAAATTATTCAAATTTATTATTTAAAAGTAAAATTGAAATTCCCTTCTTCTATATAAAAATTTCAATTATGTTTTTTTTAAATTTTTGTACAAATATTACTGGTTTTCTTATTCAAAATGTATGAAAAGAATCTGTAAAAGCTCTGTGAATGTTGGCTGTTTATATTACTACAGTCAACGTTTTTTGGAGATAATTAATAAAATAATATGTTTATTCATCGTAATAAAATAATCTTGTCAAATACAGTCGTTTTTTTCATTTTTACTTTTCGTTTTTTTTTTTCTGGTTTCAATTTACTGCAAACCAATAATTAGGTCTTCAATGGAGAATTTTTTCCATTACTATCTAAGTATTCTCGTTAAAATGCTTTCATAGTTTGGGAATTTTTTCCATTCCAAAAATTGTTCTATCTTCTGTCTTAAACATTTCACCTACAAACTAATAATGGATGTCTCACATGTCATTGAGGTGCAAATTATGAATATAAACAAGAATCCGGTTTAAAAGGAATTACCGAGTGCTCTTTATTCTCAATTTTTTGTGCTTTGATTACTTCTTTACAATCTTTAAAAAGCAAAAGAAAAAGAAGGGAAAGTTGTTGGAAAGGGAAAAACATTGGGGGAAAAAGAAATTAGTGAAAAAAAAGAATTATTATGACTCTCGTCTCACATAAAGTAATATAATAAAAAAAACTTACAGAAGTTATCAGTTGTTAGAAAAATGACCGCAATACGGTGAGATTCCTCTTTCTTCTTTTTTTTAATACCTACGAGTGGGGAATTTTTTCCCCATCATCATCTTCTGAAGAGGGAATCTTTTTTAGTCTCCTGACACTTGAGTTAATACCACGTTTTATCTCATTTTCTTCTCCGAAATAATAAAGCGAAGAAAAAAATTCTTTTCTTTGAGAAGCAATCAAAATGTTTGCCAATAATGTACTGCAACATTTGGATCATTAATCAAGCCTGTTTTACAAGAAAGATAACTCGGAAACTAAAGCAAATGCATAATCAATGAAGCTTCAGTCCCGAGGACGCGGGAAAAAATGAAAAAAAAATGTATTGTCTTCTTTATTTTTCCAACGGATTTCTTTTTCTTTCGCGTTTTAGATAATGAAAGTGAGCTAAATTTTTCGTATTAATTAACTTGCATATATATCAGAATGCTACCTTGATATTAATTCGTTTAATGCGTCACATAAACATTCGAGACGTTCTCTGTGTGTGTGTGTGTGGAGGTATTTGCCTACTCAATTTATTTCAAATAAAGTGATTCTAGATTTAATTTGACTATCTTCATATTTTTTCTTCCTTCGGAAAATTTTTAACTGGAAAATAAAAGTTAATATAATCAATAATTTTCCCATTTTCTTTAAGTTTGGATTTATGTTTTCCACACGAAAAATTTACGTTACAAAAATACCAATCACATCATAATTTTTTGCCTTTAATAAGTTAATAAAGTATTAATGTGCTGTAAATTTGCTTACAATTTTTCACTTAAGGTACGAATATTATTTTATTTACATTCAAATGCCGAAATCAATAAAATTTATTAAAAATGACAAACTGTTAACTGCATTTTATATCTTCATTTAATATATTAATATTAGGAAACTTTTTATTTTTTGAGAAATTATACCTCAAATAATTTTCAAAACATGAAAAGAATAATTTTAGCAACATTCCTAATTAAATTAAAATTAATAAATTAAAATTATTTTTTTTTCAGTTTGAGAAAAGAAAGGGCCATGTTTTCGTTTCTAATATACGCAACTCATAATAATTGATTTCTTAATATAAATAATTTTAACATGAATGAATTACAAAATTAAACTTCTATAAATTCTTCTTTTCTTTTCCTATTTGATCAGAATTTTTAATTACTCATTAGCTTAAAATTGTTAACGTGGGTGCGATCTTCTTCGTATTAACATTTAATCATAATGAAATAACTATAATTCGTATTATAAAGCTTAAAAACTGATTTCACTATAGCTTATAAATGGAAGTATGAAACACAAATATTTTAATCAACATTTTTTCTTTTATATATAAGCGTTTCTTCACTTTAAATTAAATGAATCAATGAAATAAAAACACATGTTTCAAATTATTTATATAAAGCAAATAACCCAAATATTATTTTATAAACATTTTAGGATAAGACATTAAAAATTCTCTGTTTCACTCTTCACACTGACTTATCTAACTGTCCTTAATTTATTTACTATTTCATCACAGTTAAACTAATTTTATTAAATTTAATCAAGTTATTACAAACAAAAACCCTTAAATATATTTCCTAAAAAGATACCCACTGTAACAAAATGTTTTTTAACATAGATTTGTGTGTGTGAAAGAAAACAAAATACAAGTATATATATATATATATATATATATATATATATATATATATATATATATATATATATATATATATATATATATATATATATATATATATATATATATATATATATATATATATATATATATATATATATATATATATATATATATATATATATATATATATATATATATATATATATATATATATATATATAGACATAGATATAGATAGATATAGATCTATCTTTTACCCTTAAGAATACACATTACACATACATGTGTTATAATTTAATAAAATTTTATCAACATCTTTCTTTAGTAATATTGTTACTCACATATTTGTATTAAAAACAGAGATTCACTCAATAAGTCTTATCTGTATTCTGTATTAAAAATTACTTTATTATTTCCCTTAATTTGTGTTAAACTGTAAAAATTATTTCTTCGTAATATTTCCCCAAAAAATGTCATCATAAACTGGTCTGCTAAATTTTGACCATTGAACTTTGATTTGAATATCCTTAAAACTTGAAATATATATAATTAGCTTAGGAATCTAGAATAATATGAAGTCGAAAATATTATCCTGATTTAAGCAATTTTCACTTTTTTTATAGCCTATATGAGAATATATACACATTCGAAATTTCACTTAAAAATTTTTGAATTACTCTACTCGCCTTAGTTTTTATGAAATCCTTTGAAGTATACGTCAATTTTTTATTTTTTATTGGATAACATGAAGTACAATGTGTTGGAAACCCTGCTTGCCCAATCTTCATTTTTCATTCCCATTCCTTTTTGATTCACCGTATGTGAGATGAATATCTGCCCGTATCATATATGTATACTGCACCATTAAATTTTCCAAACGCTTCTCACTTTATAATCAATATAATTATTTGATATTGTGATGTGATATTTTTATAATTTGATACAGTAATGAAATACTTTGATTTCATATGCAATATGGGATACTTTAATTTGATATGTAATGCTTTTAGCTTTGATGATATGTTTTTAAGGATAGCATTTGATCTAAGTGGGTCTGAATGAAACTTACTAAAAGCAAATATCGGCTTCTTTTCACAGGAAATTTACTTACTGTAAATGAATGTTAGTCTTAAGCAGGAGATATGTTACGCCACATGTGAGGACTTATTCTTTCTGGATGAGTTTCCACTTCTCATTTGTACCTGTCAAATTTGAGTTCGATCCTTTGTTTTGGTCGTAATTATATATATAGCTCGCCTAGATAAGTTGTACTCTTACCCTTCTTATTTTATAAAATCCATTTTGACTCACCTTGTAGAACAAACCTAAGAATATACCAAAAAATAAAATGCTCTTATAATAACAAATTATTTTGCAGGAAGGTTTTAATTAGGAAATTAAAATATTTTATTAATATTTGTTATTCAAAAAGTTTAAATTATCAAATCAGTTATTTCAGCTTTTATTCAAAACTTCAATGGGTTCATTTCCTAAATCATACGTACTTCCCGAATATTTTAAATATTATATAAAAGTAGCAATCAAACTGTATTAATATCAATTTATTTTCTTTTGTAATATTGCATCATAAAGTACAAAAATAAAACTAAAAAAAAAAAAATATTGACCTATTAGAACAATTATATAATTCTGTCAAGATATCCTTTTTTTATAAAATTAAGTTTTATTTGCTTTAAAATAACTATTTTTAAATACTCTGTTTACGTTTAAGGTATTTTCTTATATTTTATATAAAAGAAATTTACTTACCGAGAATAAATGAAAGAATTTTTCCTATATTTCAAAAATGATGTACTTAGAAAACTTTTGAAACAAAAGTTTATTCTTCTATAATATAAGGATAATAATTATTAAAAATAACAAATCTCTAAATCTATTTTTTTATAAAACACAATTAGGTTTTAAAAATTTTTTGTAAGATTTTGATAAAACGTAATTCTGGAACACATAAATTGCTTACAAAATTTTTTGTAAGTTACAAATCTTTAGCTCTAATAAAAAAATTTATTAAGAGTACCTTACATAAATGAAATTTCCAATGTTTCATTAGAAAAATTAGAAAATAATATATATTATGTGCATTTTAAAAATAGGCATTAATAACAATACCTTATACAATGCGTCAAACTTCGCACATTTTATTAACAGATAATCAAGTAAAATAAATACAAAATCAAAAAACATATAATTGTCTTTCTCTCTCTCTCAGTAGGTAATTTATGGTATCTTTATCAATCATTTTAATTGAATCAAATTTTACCTTCCATTACATTTGTAGATGAATGAAAGTGTCGTATTAAATATTATAATAATTGTTCCAGAAAATAACTAAACACACACAATAATTCGAATTATTGGAAATATAATTTCAAATTAAAAATAATTATACTTCATTTTTTCATTACATGTCCCATTAATATTGAATTATTTTAAATTTATTCTTTAATTTTACTTCATTTTATCGAATTTAATTCATTCATTTATACTAATTTAATAATTTAGAAATCTGTAAATGTGATAGCGAGTAAGCATCATCATTCAAAGTAATTAAAACCATATCTGAAGGATATTAATATTTTTTATCTGGGAAGTTAAAATTCTTATAATTGTTTTGCATTAAACAAGTTGATAAGATGAATTGTACACAAAAATGTTTTAATATACTAACTTAGGTTTAGAAAAGCCTATAAAACACTTTCTTTTTAATTTTTTAACAACTTCTCAAATTGTAAATGTTCTGATAACATAGAAACATGAAAGTTAGAAACTTAGTTTGTGTACACAGTGAGAATAAAATAATATATTGTTAACAATAAATTAAAATTTGAATTAAAAATTAATTACATTTTTAAAATGTCTATCTATTTTATTATTATTGAAATAAATTTCCCACAAGCACTTATTCATCAAAAGCTTTCATAACAATAATAGATATGTCCAATGATTTGTTCACTAAAAATTCTTATTGCTATAGCGTTTAAGAAAAATGAATAATGGTTCATAAGTATCAGTTAAAATAATCCAAATGAATTATTGCGTTAAGCAAGATTCCACTTTTAATTTATTTAAATGATCATTCATTATCGTAACAAACCCAGAGTAAATACTGGCATTTAAATATCATTAAACTAGAAATAATTAGAATGACTTTGAAAAGACTCGTACTCCAGAATATCAAGGACCACCATATGTTTATTTAGGCAACACCAAGCTACTTTAAATTATTTAATTTTAAAATGAAACTCTGAACGTGATCTGAATGATAAACGAAAAGAACTTAGTTAAACAAGCACAAATTAAATTCATGGTATAGTATTCAATCTACATGTATAATAAACGGATTTAAAAAATGTATACAAAATGAGCTCTCAAAAGAGTGGAGATTAACAAACATAAATTTAATGTATGCAGTGTATTATTCGAGATAAACTGATTTCATATTCACTAGTGACTATGATTTATTTTATGGCATACATGGGTTGAGTGGAAGTCAAGTAATTTTTATCTCGAAATGTTATCTCTAATGCTAATAACATATGCAAGATATATTCAAAATAAATATAGAATTTTGAAAATTATCATTAAGGCATTAATTAATGGGTCCTACTAAGAAACATTTCTCTCAGTTTGACAAAATATGACACGTTGCCTTAGAATTATATGAGCTGAAAATATTTCTTTTTATTTCATTTCATGAATACCTCACGTTTTAATTTTTAGACAACAAATATACTTTTTCGAGTAATGCATCACACTTTATAATCATAGCTTATAGGAAATAATTATTTCTGAGAACACCATGCAAGAAAATTATTAACAAAGAAAAAAATCAATAAAAACTACCTTTATGTCCAATTGAAACATTTTTTGAAATGTACGTTTATATAATTAATTTGCATGGAAAGCTTTCCACTCATTGATTAAATGCAATTCTAAATCATGAAATAATTTAAGCAATATAGAGTTATGTATTTTTGATTCTGGTATTACATTTTTTTTTCTGATTAGATATCCCGCTAAGATGGAATCAAGCAACTCATTCTAACCTAACTCTTATTTTTTCTCATCATTATTTTAATTTTACTCACTTCTAAATCCCTCTAAATACGATATTATTACCATGCACATTATTACATTTTATTAAGTTCATTTACTATAAAACATTTGTTCAATTTTTATCAATTTACATTTATAAATACATTTGGGAGAAATATTTCCAAAATAACTTGTACATAGCAATCTAAGGCTATATATACCTTAACTATAAGATGTTTATTCTTCCAATTATATTTTTTTGGCCGACCGATAGCTGAGTGGTTAGCGTTCCTGACTCCTGAGCTGTGGATCCCGGGTTCGAATCCCGATTCAGGCATGGATGTTTCTTTCTTTCTCTGTTCTCTCAGTGTATCTCTGTCCTTTCTTCTGTGACGATGTATGAATGTGCCCCCCCCCCTATAAACGGGTTTTTGGTGGTATGGCACGGGTAATGCTACTCGCCTCCGTGACTTGGTTCACAGGTGCCCGCTGGCTAACGACAAATGAGTAGCAGTCTCTGACCTTGCTAGGGTTGACCTTGCATAGGGTTTGTCACCCAAATGCCCACCGTTGGAAAAAAATTTTATTTGTGAAGTTAAAACTGAAATATTTTTAATTTTTATCATTAAATTAGCAAAAAGCAATATATCATACATTTGAGAAGAACTTTATTTGACATCTAACTCTAGCTTATTTATTCATTTCCTGCATGCATAGAAATAAGTCAAAATGGCAAAAATAATGTCAAAGCTTATTTTCTATGAAAATAAAGTAGGAATGTCTATGCCGAAATATCCTAATTGTAAACTATATCTCATACAACTTGTTTCTGACATAAAAAGAAGATTCATACAAAAAAGGTGACACAAAATTACGAAATTTTTTAGTTCAATTATATTATTTCTAAATGGACTCCTTTGAATGACGCGGATCATATTTATCAATATTCAATTGTCTTCATGCATAATTTAGTATCTGCGATGTTCATAAATGAAGATGTAATCTATCCCATTGAGTTATTTTGTTAGATCACATTCTGACCTCAACATACTCCTCACAGAAAGAAATACGTGGAAGTAAGGTTAAGTGTTTGGGATGGCCATGAAACTGGATCACTTCTAATTTCTTTGTTTAACAAAATTATCAGTTTTTACAATAAAAATGAAGTAAAAATAAAGTAAAATCAAAACTATCCTGGTAAAAAATTATAAGTAAAAATGTTCACTCCTACTCTTCCATCTTAAATACAACAAAATTACCTTACTTGTTTGTTATTTTCAATATAAGTATTTTGAATTTCGTTGTGGATATCCTATATGTGCAAGGCTAACAAGCTTTTGCGCATTTCTTACAACACGCTCTTTAAGCGAAAATCTGATTTGTATTCAACAACATGTCCAGTGAATTGAATTAAATAGATATTTATTTTCTACGTGACTTTTAATGACTTTTCTACATCACTACATGTAAGATAAAAATAAGACGAACTGCTTGATTTGTTTGATACAAACAGAACTTGTAAATTATAATCATCGTTTCAATAATGAGACTCGAATGGGAAAGAAAATACCCACGTTTTAAGAAATTGCACTTCTGTGTGAACGCACATATCTTCATTTATTTCTGTATTGGATATTGAATGGTCTAGAAAACGCTTATTAAGATATTCATATTTTTAGTTTCCATTACAAAATGAACGAAAATCTGTATACATATAGCTATGAATTGACAAACATGTTTGTCTAACATTACATACTCTTTATGACACTATAATTAGTAAAGCTTTTCTATTACAATATGGCAATGCAATTATACAAATGCATAAGTTGTCCGTTTCATAAATGATTAACTTTAGCAATAAAGGTAATCAACTGTGATCAACTTTATCCCTGAACTCTAATACAACTGAGTCGGTTTTTAATATTATACAGAAACTATCACGCAATGAATTTCCAACTCCCTTTTAAATATTTACTCTTTTTAGTCTGGCAGTACAGAATAGTGGTTGTCACTTCTTTTTTAAAAATTTAAAAATTATCAAAATAAATTTTTGAGATATGTACTTATTTCTTATCAATCAAACTTGAAACACAGATTTGGATGAAGGTATTAAACATATGCTTTATTTCCTTAAAATTAAAAAAACCTTTAAATTTTAATCTTCACTTGTAGAAACCAATGTTTATTTCAGAGATAAAAGTAAAGGATTCATTTTTTCCAGTAAGCAATTCGTAAAAAATGCCATCATCTTCTTCATATGCTCTATCTTTTGAATAAGTTTTTACTACCTCTCCAATAAGAGTTTTAACTTATAATTCATTTTAAAATACATAAGGACATAAGCTCCTGAGCTGAATGTTAAGGAGAAATTTTTTCAGCAAAGTATTGATCAAAATGATGAAATTGTATCTAGAGAATTTTATGCTCAAATTTAAATTCAAATTATTGACAATCAGTAAAAATTCAATTAATAAAGAAATTTATTTGAATCTTTTATATTTAAAGTAATTAAGAAATTTTAGAAAAAATTCCTTTACAAATATAAAAATTGATCTAAAATATATTATATCAGAGTTTACAAAAATGGATTTTCTAGTATTTTTAAAAAATAGAGAAATTGTATAATATCCACAGTAAGATGCTAGCAATAGCAGTTGTCAAAGTTAGATTAATATAACAATAATCATTCTTAAAAATTAATTATTCTTAATATAACAATAGTTATTCTTGCCTTAAAAACAAGTGTTTTCATTTGTTAATAGTGTATATAAATGCATGATACATTAATACGTTTTAATAATGCCAAAACTCATAAACAAGACCATGCCCCTTCTTTTTAGGAAAAACAAGTAATGCTATGTAAAAAATGAAATTATTTGTTCATTACAGTGTCGGGAAGACACAACACACATGTATATAATTATATTACTAATCAATATAGATCCTGAGACATATGTTTGTTAAAGAATCTTAATGCCCAATTGTGTGACCTTTATAAACAACAAGAGACTTAAATAATTTTAAGACGTAACAAAAATTTGAATTTTGGCTTTAAAGCTAAATTTGCATATATACAAATTGTGGATGCTTTTGGAGTAATATATGTTAGTTGAGAATCTGATTGAAAATAATACCTATTTGGCTAATTATGTAGTATAGTTCAATTGATTGGATTTACATTGATGAAAAAGGGCAAACTGATGTACACATTAGTCTAAACTGTGCTAATCAACTATGGTTATGTCAAAATCGGATAATGATTAAATAATTGCAACACCCCATTAAAGGATTATTTCATATTTACAACAGTCTTACACACAATACTAATAAGACTTCACGAGATATCTTCGAATCAAAAGATTTTAAACATACTATCTTTGATGACAAATAAAATTCTGTCTTTTCAGTTTTACCAATGTTACAATAAGATCTGAAATTGCTGTAAGTTCTTATTGTAACTTAATGTAACTTTGGGTCTTAAATTACTCTTTATGACCTTATTGTAACTTCGTACTACTTATTTTGAATTCCTATTGTAAGAAATGCAAACATTTTTAATCATTTTTTTCTTTTAATGAAACAAATAAATAATAAAATTTCATAACCTTAAGTTTATTGAGGTGACGTCTTTTCATCATAACCATGCGTATTTATTAAAAATTAAAGAAAGATCAAATACCCTTAATGGGAATGTAAGCTCTATTAGAGCAAACAGTAAATAATTTGATGATATAAACTTAAAGTACTTAAATTCTGAAACTAAAATTTAGGAATGAGATCCTTGTAAATAAAATATTTCTTTGAAAGTAATAATAAAGTTTGCAGTTGTTAAGTCAACTAAAATTTTGAGGAAGGAAGAAGCAATAAAATGAAACTCATACTTTCAAGTGAAAATGATGATGGATTCTATTAAATTTTTGCACGATGGGATAGTTAAATGCCGCGTGATGAATACTTTCATTAAATGATGACAATAATAGAATATTGCTTATTCAGTAAAATTTCCTATCTGTTAAATATATAGCTGATAGACTAAACATCTTGGCGGTATAAATGAATGACTCGTGGTAACGTTTCTTTTAAATTCCCAATTGTGAAATTCTATTATTTTAAGCAAGAAGAAACGATTATCCTACAATGCATAGTAGAATGATTTTGGGGTGATATTATTACAATATTCCTGTGTCCTACAGGTATTCTAAAATTGTTTTTAGTAACTATATAATTACGGAAAACAATTTGGGACTATCCAAAATATTACATATACAACATTTTATTATTGAAAATGTATTATATAAAAATGTAAACAAATACCTTAAAATAGGTTACCTGTAAATTTATAAATAGTAAATAAATAGTAATTCATATACTTTAACTGATAATAAATAAATACAAAATTAATAAAGTAAAAAATATTGCATTAACGGCTGTAAATATTCTCACACTGTTATTGTAGATAAGAAACATCAAATTGCCTAATCAGATAACTACACACAATTTTTTAAATGATTTGAAATGATCACAGATTGCAGCACAAAAGAAGAATTGAAATGAGTTAGAAGAATTCCAAGATTAATCCTTCCTTTTTTCAAAAAATAAATTTAAATTTTAAATTTTAAAAAATGCAAACTATGTGTAAGGTGGATCCAAAAAGCTTAAATTCTTCAAGATAAGTTATAAAGTCATAACTCATGACTAGTCCAAAGCCACTTTCGAAGAATAATATTAAAAATTCAAGCTATTCATTTTCCTATTTTCCTGTCAAGTTAGAAGATGACATGTGGACTTCTATATCTACGGTCTTTTAGCTAACCATTTCAAATCGTTGCCCGCAAAAATAGAACTGGACTCTCCAAAGTTTATCAAGAAGAATGAAGGCAATTCCACTCCCAGTCTGCTGTAGAAGTCAAGGTGAAAAAGCTTAGTTCATTATGAAGACAAAACATTGAATATTGTATTCAGTAATAGAAAGCATTAAAGCATTTTATGCCTCTAAATTAGATTCATTTAAATTTATACAACTCCATAGCCAAATCATTAAAAAAAATTTTTTTGTGTAAATCGTAGAACATTGTTGAAATTCTGAAAAGATACTGGAATAGTTTTAATGTCAAATTTGACACTTAACAAATTTAATCATAACAGGCTTTCTTGTGAAGCTCTTTGAGGGAATGAAATTGGATTTAAACAAACAAATTTTAAGCTTTTCAACAACTTTAGAACTTTCGAGCTACATTTCATAATTTAGTAACATGTAATAGGTTACAGATAATAGAGAGAAAAATTATTATCTAAAACAGAGTATTATTAAAAATAGTGATCGCTTAAAGGAAATTTTCTGAACATAATACTGAAAATAATGAATATTGTTGAATAAAATTTTAAAAAACATGCCTTACAATGTTTGTGTGTAAAATTTACATGCATATTTATTCATCTTTCAATTAACCCTTATGGAAAGAACTGTTATTTATTCAATATACTTAGTTCCGTTATATGCAGCAGTTGTCAATATTCATTTTACATTTGGAGTATATCATGTGTTATTCAAAGTAATATGGGAGAGTATATAATTTCTTATAAATATTTACTAATAATTTACAAAAATACTGCATATCAGTAAAATGAAAGTGCTTAACAAGATAACTTTTCAACTGCTTAGTTGATAGTGTTGATTTAATATATTAAGTTCATGTATTTCTTAATAAAATATTTCTAAATTTACTAATTTATTTACATGATTTTTTTGTTTCTGTTGCTTAGCCAGTATTATTACCAGTTAGAATTACTAAAAGAGTTAACTTCTGTATACTATTCTAGGTACAATAAGTCTGAGACTCGTCTCTCTAGATGTTCCTGATAAAGTTGCCCGAGGTCAAGGCACTAGATTAACTTGTGGTTATGACCTGGAAGGTGACGTCCTCTACTCCATCAAATGGTATAGAGATGATGTGGAATTCTTCCGATATGTCCCTACTGATCGGCCTCCGGGACAATTTTTTCCTCTGCAAGGCATTAAAGTGGACGTACGTAAACTTTCCCTTAGTAAATAAAAACAATGACTTTGATAAAATAGCTTTTCTTGAAACAAATAATCAACCCACATGACTTCCTAGAAATGAATCTTCATCCATTACCTCTTCACTATGACCATTCAGTTTCATCTTAAGCAAAAATGTTACAATTAGTAAAAAGTAATACATTTCCAAAATTAATACTATATTCTTAGATTCCCAATTTCTGTCTACATAATTAATATGTGTTTCAAAATTTAAGCTCTTTTGATAACAATAACGCAATTAACTGTCATGTCATAGGTTTCTATACAAAAAGAATTTGATTTTTTTAGTTATATTTTGATAAATATATTTAAAAACATTTCCACTGTTGCAATTAATACACTTTTATTTTACAATTCTTTTTCAAATATTACATTTTTGATAAATTATGAATTTTTGTTATATGTTTTACGTACAAGCTTTTTTGAATGTTTAGTCCTTTGCAATTTTCTATTTGTAATAATTAATAAATTGCAATGAAAAAAAGAAATTGATAATCTTAGTAACATAATATTGATTAGTATTGTTTATGGTTTCGTTATTAATGTTTCTACAAATGCTTTATTGGAAAAGTAATTTTGAAAATTCCATGTTCAAGGCAAAGAAATGCAATTCAAATTCAACAGTCATACGTTTAAAATATTGTATTTTCTTATATCTGCACTCGTGCTGTGAAAAAGTGAATAATAAGAAGTAACATCTATTACTGTAGATTACAAGAACTCCTTTTAGTAAAATTCTGAATCGCTTGAAATAAATTTTTAGAGCCTCTTTTTCCACTAAAAATTTCCTAACTTTATACTATAATCATTATAAGTTCAAATAAAACTTTATTTACACAGTATACAGCAGTTGAAATATAATTTATACATTAACAACAAAATTAGCAGTCAATTAATAAGATTTTTGGGCAATAAATTAATAATTTTCAATTATCATCATAGTTAGAAGGTCTAATATAAAGATTTGGCCTTTTCGTCAAATTATAGGATATTCAGATTACATGATTTCACGTTTTCTAAACTTGAAAAGTAATTTTTATTACAAAATGACTTAATTATAAAATAATTGTTTTTCACAAATTAAATCAAGGATTACTATTAAATAAATTAGCTCAAATTTGATTGACCTACATATAAAATTTAAAATAGAAAAACAAAATTTAAATTTAATAATTTTTTATTTGTAATGAAATTTGCTTTTTCAGTTAAACATATCAGAATGATTTGCTTTCTTTCTTATATTATATAACTTAAACTTCTATTTAAGCGAGCCTTTTAAGTGGCATTCGACAGATTTACAATAAAAAATAAGCAACTATTCCAAAATATCTAAGTTAGAGAGAGAGAGTAATGTCTTTTCTTAAAGATTATAGATATCCATTGTTTTTTATTTGCAGAAAACTTTACTTCAATTCTTTTTATTTTTTTCATTCAAATCTAGCAATGTATTAAAATTTTTGAAATTAAATATACCTATACAAAAATTTTAAGAGTTTTAATTATATGGTTTTAATAAGTTCATTTTGAAGACTACATAAATAACTACAATAATGTGTAATCATCAAAATAAAATATTTGTTTTAGCTTCGCTCTTTATTTGAAATATACTTTTATTTTTACTTACATGGTATATAATAAAAATATAAAGAAAGTAATGTAATATAATTTATGGAAATATATTATCCTTTATAAATGTGGAAAACAAAATTTTATACATTTAATATAAATCCTATAAAATATGTAATAACATAACAAAAGTTTACATTTTTTAACTCTTTTAAAATTTTAAGAAATTTTTAATGAGTACACTCCTTTTTATATATATTCTTAAAAATACATTCCAATCATTTCATTAAAATAGAATTTTACATTGCTTATAGTTTTAAGAGGTATCACATTTGGAAAAATATTATTAATTGAAGTATTCAAAATTTATTTTTCTTGAAAAATCGGAGAAAGCATTATTATATTCTCTTTCATTTAATATCACAAAACTATTATTACTAAGATCAATTCATTATGTGAAAAATTTCAGAAATGGTAATTATGATCAACACTAGATAAAAACCTGTAAACCATTAATTCAACTATGATCATTTCCGAAAAAATTAGAAAATCTTCAAAATATAATAAATAATATTTTCCAATAAAAATAATATGAATCAGTGGTTACCCACAAGAGACAGTTTTAAAAAGCTGAAATAATTACTCTCTTTTAATCTTGAAGCGAGCAAAACTCCTGAACGGTGTTTATCCTGTCATAAGCAACTATACAAATATTTCAGATCAGAGTTAATTAAGGTTTCAATAAATTTCAAACACTGTGATCAAATTTTCTAAACAAAACATATTTTATGTCTTAAATTATCCGAACAACATCCTGATATAAGTTTCATAACCTATCATTTTCTGCGCAACTTTTCTCAATTCAATTCCAAACATAAATTAGATGAAAAAAAAGAATAAGTCTTTCCTTTATATAGATTGTAAAATATTATGAGAATTTATAAATATAAAACTAAATAAAAATCCTGCCCAAACTTACAACTTTAAAATTTTATTCGGTTTTAACTTTAAAAGCACTCAAAAGTATTATTTATATATATGTTCTTAAAATCCAGTTATAAATGTCTTCTCTCTTCTCATTTACATCTTCTTCTATCGAATAAATTTTGACGTTCTTAATGATTTTATTTTTTCTCTTAGATTTCATTAAGAAAATGTTTGTTATTTGTTAATGAGATTAAATTATACATAGTTTAATAAAAAGTTTTATTTTTAAAAATTGTTAAAGAAAATTTGTTGTTTAGTTTTGCATGCATATAAGCACCAACGTAATCCCCACATAATTGCATCAATTTAAAATTCCTAGAGGGGAACAAATACATTCATTTCTTATTAAACACAATGAATTTCACAGTTAAGCCTCTTTGTTTTGAATGTTTATTAACCTTTACTTTTTGTCAATGTGCATTTATTAAATTAGTGATTCATTTGAAATTATGCATTTATTTAAAGCTAATTTTTTTGATAATTTCAAAATTTTTATTTTTCAGCTAATCATTTTATTTTTGGTAATAATTTACATTTTCTTGTATCGTTTTGTCTGCAATTCCTTAAAAAATTTGAATGTTTGCATTATATTTCAGACATAAATTAAATGTACCTTGAATTTATTGAACATGGGAATTTAATAATGGAAGGCTTTATCTACAAAATCAAACATTACTTTTTTTAATAAAAATTTTTCTTCATAATTACTATTCGAAGTTTAAAAATTCTCAATTTAAATCCTATTTCATTTATTAAATTTTCACATCTAAAAATATATATTTAGACTTCCATGCAAATGAGGATACCAGTGACTCTGATCTACATTATGCCTTCTGCACTTCAATATAGTGTAAGAAAGAGCATTGTCAGTAGTAAAGTAAAGTAAACGCCAGCAGAGGTCCCTGTACCTAACCCTGAAAGGGTTTTACCAGATTTGATGGACCCGCTGGAGAGAAAAGAAAACGGAACACAGTACATACAAGACAATACAATTATGCTTGCAATCATATGGAGACACTATAAATTATAACTTTTACACAGTAAGGAGGGTTTGTAAAGTATACTATTTAACACAAATTTGGTTGCAATTGAAAGTTAACACGTGGATACATAAGAAGCATTCAAAATAGGTATCAGACAAAATACATGGCAGGAAATGGTAATACAAGCAAATGAAATACATATCAAAAAGCATGCATATAAGAAATAAAGAAAATAAATGGAAAAACAAAAGGAAATTAAAAATGATAAAACAAAACTGAAAACATATACCTGAACTTACTGCAAACTAATGAGGTAATAATGATTAATGAATAATTAATGCCTTTAGTATGGATTTGATAGTTGGGTGTATCGGCTCAAAGTAAGTTAGGTCATATAAAATTCTAAGCTATATATACAAAAAGTTTAGATAGGTAGTACATAATGCATTAAAATAGGTCAATATAACATGATGACAATAATTGTGACTGAGTAATTAAGTGAGAGCGCTGGAATGATGGTGAGAAAATGGCAAACAAATAATAATGAACTATATACAAGGAGAAGAAAAACAGGCGAAATGTTACAGGTAGAGAGGGAAATGTCTAAATGCAGAACATGAGAGAGATGGAGTATGCGGCTCATCTACTTCCAGGTGATGTCTATCACTCTCACGGGCATCATTATCCTCCTATTCCTCTGGAATTATTAATTCCCTATATTCAAGGAGAAAGTTTATAAGGTTAAAAATTTTTAGCTTTGCAGCCTTGTTGATGGTGATGTTTTTGAGCCAGACACTTATCAGATTGTCACTGGGCGTAGTGAAGTACCAGGAACTCGTGATGGGGCATGACGTAGCGTAATGAATTGGAGTACCTTCTTCTCCACATGCACAGTTTGGAGTGGGTTGTACTCCTATTCTATGCAGATAACTTGGAAAAGGGCCATGTCCCGTTACAAAAATCGTGATTTGTCTTGGCCAGCACTGTTGGTTCAAATTCACTTTTGGCAGGATGGAGTATACTAGGCGTCCGGTGGTATTTTGATCCCACAGAGTTTGCCAATCCTGAATTAAAGCAATTTTCCTGATCCTTTTGAAGTGAGACCGAGGAAGAGGGAGAAAGATTTCCGATTCATCTGAAGAAGCTGCAGTTTTTGCTAGGCGGTCTGCCAATTCATTCCCTTCAAATCCTACATGAGCCTTTATCCAACAGAGGGAGATGTTTTGTTGGTTGTTAAGTTCCTCTTGAATTTGCCTGGCTAAAGGACTGATGGCTTTCGGATTGCAAAGCGCATAAAGACTAGCTTTACTATCTGACCAGCATTGTCATTAGTCAATGCAATATTCCACGAAGTGAATAACTGCCTGACTTCGAAAAAGGTGCAATTGTCGGAAATCATAGAAAAGACCGATTCTTATGCAACAAATCTAGCGAGTTAAATATTTCAAATTCAATAACGGTTTCCAAAGAAATTCAGAAAAACCGCTCCAAGCCAATGGCCCTCCTATTTCAGAAGTTCCAACAAGCATCTGGATTAGTTGTTTTGAGAACCCACTAGGAAGCACATTTGCTTGGTTTCTATGTTCGTTCTGCCACACATAAGTCTCATTTAAAAAATCCAACCACAGATCTCGGTTTAGATGGTGCGAGCCCCATCAAAATTGGACTGTGGATCACAGGAAATAGAGATTCTTTGCAGTGATGAATCAATGTTCAAGCTCTATAAGTCAGATGGCCGAGTCTGTATTTGGAGAACGTCTTTCCCCAGAATATGTTGCGACAGTTAATTTTAATGGAGTTAGAAATTAAGTCTGGGCACGTCTCATATACCATATTTCTCAGGCTTATCACCCTCCAATTATCACTTATTTTTGTCCTTACAGAATTTTTTAAAGGGTAAAAATTACAAAATGAATATATCAAACAAGCACTGTTTAAATTTTTCTCATGAAAAAATGAAACATTTTTCAGAAATGAAGTATACAAATTGCCTTCCCGCTAACAAGAAGTCATTAATTATATTAGCTAATAAAGTTTATTGACATTACAAAAAATTCGTATTTTGTTTTATTCCAAAAATGGACAGAACTTTCTGGTAGACCTAATATAAAGTAGGAGAGACAATTCTTAACCATACCCCAACTAACAAGAAAGAGGAAAAGAAGGAGTACGCCTACGAGATCTGAATCATCTCCAAACTACAGCATCTACTTTTTAAAATTAAGAAACCATCCTGTGAAGATGATAAGATTTGCTGCAGAAAAATATTAAAAGTTTCGGTTCTTAGTTCTCATTTAATGTCACTACAGAACTTCAAAATAAGATTGAATGTTGTGAATGTTGTTTTAAGTTATCAATATTTGATGTTATAAATAAAGTTTTAAAATTTCATAAACATTAACAATAGTTTTTGCAAGTGATTATGCGACTTTCATAAAAGTCATTTAAAATCCTCTGATACCAACAAAACTACAAAACTAAGTTTAGGTATGTTTATGTTTTAAAACATTCGGCAAATTTGAATATTTCCTTTAACAATGGATTTTGTTTGTAATTTTTTTGATAAATTTTTGTAACATATTTAATATTTAGTATATAAGAAAGCGGTTATAATGGCATAAATATGAAAAGAAACATTACAGTAAAATTGTTATTTAACAAAGATATTTTCATTGATAAAAATTAATTAATAATTTAAAAGTTCCTTTAAGTATTTAAAAAATGAAGTAAAAATGTTTTAACTTTCTATGTTGACTTGAAACTGTTAATATATCAAAATTTATTTACTATCTCATTGCAGTTTTTATAAATAATTATATTATTTTGCGGGTGTTTCGCATCTGTTTGAAAATATAAATAATACTTTTATAAATGTGTGTATAATATCCAATGCTTATTAAAAAATTAAATAACAAGAGAAGTATGAAACAGATGATCAAGATGAATAAAAATTCACTAAGCAAAACTTAAAATAATTTTGAAACCTATAAAATTAATCATTTTTGTTGACTCCTTGATTTGTGCGAATAATACACGTAAATCAAAAACTTAATAAAAGATTTTTCGCTAAATATCACAATGAATAATTTATAAAAGGATTTAATACAATAATTTAATCCATTTGAATAATAGATTTTGAAATTATAAATAATAAATTTTATATATAACTCAAAGTTAAATTTGCATTTTATAGAATGAAATCACAACTACAAGAAGAATATTTTATTGAAAATGCAAAAGTAATTTTAATAATTCTTGATTAAAAAACAATAAGTATTTTTACAGAAAAAATTATTTTCTTACTAGTTTCCATTTTCCACCAAATTCTTATTCAAGTTAATGTATAAGAGAGTCAAATTCAGCAATTCAATTAAGTTATCAGATTGAAAGAATCCCTCTAATCTAGTTGAATGATTGTATAGATATAAATGGATATTCTCTAGTTAAAATCATCCCCAGTAAAATTTACTTATTCATTATATTATTATTTTATTCAAATAATGAGAATTTCTTTTAAATATTTTTAGCTTAATCTTTTAACATTTAATTAAAAATTTTAATGTTGAACAACAAAAATTCAGATAAATTAATGTGTTAATTTTCAAATTATTTAATTCTTATCATTATAAATGGAATATTGATAAATATGATGCAGTTATTGAATAAAATTGAATAATATGTAAAGTATTCTTCTTATTAAGTAAATATTTCAACTAATAAATGACTAATAACAGTATAAATAAATCAAATAAAAACTTAAATTTTTTGAAAATTCGCTTTAAAATTAATTATGAAAATAAATATTTAGTTCAGTTTTTTCCTTTGTATGGATTTATATATTTTGATACATTCTTTTTTTTCTTAAATCTGAATAATTTCATTCCATTAAAATTGTTCATATTTTTCAACACTTTAATCGGTAATACTATTACTTCCTGCGGTGTTGTTTCTTAACTACGTTTATTTTATTTTGAATCATTTAGTTACATTATTTAGTAAAAAAAAATTAAAGAAGTTAACAATTATGCTGAAAACATTGAAACACAATTTTCGTTCACTAAAACTTACATCAACATACAGAAATGTGTAATTATTTTTATTCAAATAATGAGATATTTTTTAAATTAAATTTGGTATGAATTAAAAAATTTGAGTGTAATCATAATAACTACATTTAATTCAAAAGATTTGAAATTAGTCTAGCTTATGATATGAAAATTATTGATAAAATATATAAAATTAGAAATACATATAATAAAATGTTAAAAAGTATTCCAAAGGAAAATATAGTAAAAAATTATATTTGTGCAATAAAAAATTAAATTTAAAATTTTGTATAATGTAAATTTACCTTTCTCTTTTATTTAAAAAGACGTCTTTCATTTAAATTAACATTGTAAATTAAAAAATTGAAGAGTCTGATCATTAAATCTAAAAAAAATTCTTTTTCATTGTTTATTTTGACCAAGCAATCGCAATAAAAATTTAGGAAATTTCAACTCCATGTTTTAAAGGGCATAATAATCCTTAAAAATAAGATAAGCTTAATTATAATTATGTTAAATACTGTTTTTACTTTTCATAGGATAAATATTTTTTTGTGAATTTTATAAATGTCAATTTACGACATGTAATGTTCATAAATGAAAATTTCTTGAAATAATTTAATCCTACTGTCTGAAGGATAGCTTAAAATTTCCGAAAACAGTTCTGAATAAATATTGTTTATCAAATCCAATTCGACAGATATTAATTTTGAGCACACATTTTACGTAAAAAATCAATTCATTTAAACATTTATTTATTTCAGTATTTTGCATTGAATAACAAAAATTAACAAAAAACTGTTATTCATTTTATTTTAAAATCCAAAGATGAAAAAATGCATTTTTTTTTAGAAAAAAACGGAGTATACAAAACATAAAACATTAGTTCTGCATTTGAAAACGCTATTGCTGATACGAAATTAAATAAAAATTAATATTAAAAAAAGTAAATATTTCCTTCATAGATTTAAGGAAATAAATATTAAATCTGCATTAGACGAATTTTTCAACAAACTTAATAAAAGCTTTTTATTGAATTTGAAGAGCAAAACTTAACATCTGCTTATAAATCTTAGAATAATATTATATGTGCTTACCTAAATTTCTAAAAATTCATATATTTTTGTATTAGTGTTCATTTTGAATTTAACTTTTAAATACATGACAATTTTGTCTTTAGTATCATTCTCTGAAATTCATGAGAGAGAGAGAGAGAGTTTCTCTCTCTCTCTCTCTCTACATATATATATATATATATATATATATATATATATATATATATATATATATATATATATATATATATATATATATATATATATATATACATATTTATACATATATATATATATATATATATATATATATATATATATATATATATATATATATATATATATATATATATATATATATATATGCCATCAGAATATCCTTCGGATATACATTAAATAATTTAAATTTGAAGTGTCCATTCAAAATAGAAAAGTGATTTTAATAAATTGCTTATTATATCATTCCCTTTCATCTTAAAACATGTATATTGCTGCAAAAAACATTAAGTAAATAATTTCAAAATATTCCACTAAAAAATAAATTTATTACATATAAAATAACTTAATACTCTACCACTCAAACAAGTGAGATTTCCTAGGAAATGTTCTTCATAGTTAGTCTCTAAAATATCCTTATAATATTTAATAATTGCAATTCAGAAAGTAATACTAATATTCCTAAATTTACAAACTGGTGATCATTTTACACTTTTTGGATAAGTCTCTATTTAATACAAAACATTTTAAATTTCATTAAAAAATTAATTCATCCAAACATTATGCAATAGATGTCAGATTACAGTTCCTTTATAAATTATATATTTAAGTATTTTTCATTATTGGAATAGAGTCTGATAAGGTTAAGTGTTTCATTCTTGGAACCGAAAGTAAAAAGTTCAATACCACAACCAGCCGAAGAACACGATGTGATATTGTAAGGACGATAAATGATTTTTGAGAGCCTTCCTCTCATGTGGCTTGGCTGGAAAAAAGAGGGAGTTCTAAGTTTTAAGGTCACTTAATTTGTGTTGAAAATTGCGAAGTGGTTGTCACTGTTTATCTAGTTCCCTTTTAAAAACAGTTAATCAGAGAAATGTATTGAATAATCTACATTAATCCCTAATTTAAATATTTCATAGACAACCAGATATGCAGTTATTTGAATTACTTCAAACAATCATTCAGATTTGTTTGGTGAGTATGTATTCAAAAATGGTAAAAGAAATTTCGTATTTAAAGTTATAAATCTATTGAGCATTTCATTTATTACATATTTAAACTCAACATTCGGGATTCAATTTTATAAGTTCCTTTTTAATCGGACTCCTCATTTTGTTGATACTTTCAAACATATCCAAAACATTAACCATATTTCAATCAGTAGAGAATTTAGTTCTTCTAAGTTTATTTGTTAAAAATTAACCGTAACACTTAATCTTAAGTAAACTGATGTCCTTAAATAATATTCGTTGATTAGAACACGTACAGAATTAAGATATTTTTGAGAAAACTGAATGCAGAAGTAAAATTTTATAAAAGCAAATCAAAATATAAATATTTGATTTAATAAATTAATTTTTAAACTAAACATGCTCACTTCATCTTAATTAAAATGATGACAAATCTTTCAATACTATTCATTAATTTAGAACATGTACAAAATAGGCCAGAATTTTATTTTATAAAAATGAAATGCCGAAGTAAAAACTTTAACGTAAATCACAATAAAAGTGAATCACAATAAATATTTTATTTACTAAATTAATTCCTAAAGACTAAGCATATTGTATTATTTTTATGTGCTTATAAAATATATCTTAGGTATATAAAAATTTAGTAAATTTATATAAAAGCTGTCAAAATTCTATAATTACCAATGTAATAAAAGCAATGACAAATGAGCAAAAATAAATGCATAAGTTTAAAAAAGTTACTTTCGGATTTACTTTAAAGGCATTCATTCAATTAATTGATGTCTTTACTTTATGATAAAGGTACACAAATTATTATTTTTTTCTTCCATCTATTTTTATGATTTATTTATTTATGATTTTCATTATTTCTTATTCTTTAGGAAAAGAAAATACTATTAACCGTCAATATTTTCTTTCTCTCGTTATTTTTATTTTACTTTGTATTCAGCTCCAATTTTTAATATAAATAGAAACATTTGTAAAGATTTACTATTTTAAAACATTTATAATGCAAAAATATTTTTCAAATATTTATATGAAAGAAACTTCATTTATACCAGTTTATGAATTTATGAGAAATATAAAATAATTATATAAAATTATTTAATTGCACTTTACTTCTTGCTTTAATTTTAAAACAGTTGTAAAAGAATCACATATATGGCCACTGTTTGAAAAGTTTACCTTTAAATTGTCTTTTTAAATTTTTATTTTTTAATTTTCACCTTAAAGAATTTTTTAGTATAGAAAATTTATTTTTTCTCAATACTTTCGAAATATAACCATACATATAAATATTGTTTTAAATTGATAATTTTAAAAAAGATATGGCATGAGAAGGGGAAAAATTTTATCATCAATGGGATTATATATATATATATATATATATATATATATATATATATATATATATATATATATATATATATATATATATATATATATATATATATATATATATATATATATATATATATATATATATATATATATATATGATTCTTACTTTTATTCAAATTATTTATTGATATTTAATTTTAAAGTGATACTTATAGAAAGCGGGATAAATATAACCAATAATATTTTATATATTTAAAAACTGCCGTAATTAAAATATTTTTTTGTCAATAAAGCTTTGTTTTGACTAAGTTTTTGAAGTTTAAAAAATATATTTCAGGTGAATTTATTTATTTAATCCATTAGTTTTTAGTCTAAAATTTTATTTTAAAAATTTTTCATAGAAATTCTCTTTATATTTATTTAAATGTTTTATTTAATTAAACAAGAAGAAAAACTTTAGCAAATAAGTAAAATATTCTAAGCGGAAGATTTAGTTTACTTTATCGAGACAACGTAATTGATATAAAATTCAAATTAAAAGTCATAAAATAGTTAAAACTTGTAAACTTTAAATAAATAAGATGAGAAATTATCAGAATTTTCTTCGTTGAAAACTACAATAAATATTGATTTTACAACTATGTCTAAACACACTGTTTGCAGATATATAACAATTCTTTAAAAAATATATTTCTAAAATGTTTTTTAAATTTTCTGTAAAAACAATTTATCAATGTAGAAAATTTTTTCAACGCTTCCGAATATAAATTTAAGAAATTATATGTATTCTAAATTCCTGAAAGATTAAGTGCTTAAAATTAAACTACATTGCGAATTTAATTTGGAGCAGAAATATCTGTTATGTATAATCTAAATTTTAAACACTAGAATATGGAACTTATGACCAAAAATTTAAAGGTGATAGTTAAGTTAAAAAACCGGTTGCTTTATTGTATAAGTACACTGTGAAAATTTTTAATCATTTTTATTATTTATCAATGTAAATTTATATACAATATATAATTACAATATATATGTATCAGTACCCAAACAAACCACATACTTAAATACTGTATATATTACTGGCATTATATAAAAAGTTTAAATGCGAAAAAGAAATAGTATCTCAACATAAATTTTTAAAACTTCATATTCTTTCAAGTATTATCCAATCAACAATCAAGTATTGAAATTTGAAAAAAATAAATATTCCTATTTTCTTTTATAATATATCTGTTTTATAAATTTTTCAATTCATAGAATTCGTCAATAGTTATACTGTTTTAAGCAAAAGAATTAGATTTTATTTGATTTTAGTGAATAAATTCACTAGTTTTTTGTGATAAATAGAACTCATTCATTCATAAACATTATATGATTTTAAAATTAAAACCCTTTTAACGGAAAAATAATTAAATCTGAGGAACAAAAGGAAATTCGTGTTTAGAAAATAAAAATATTAATACTTGAGAATTAAATATAAAGTATGTTCCTCATAACGTTTTAAATTAATGAATTAGATAAATTAAAGGTAAATTAAATAACTATTTGACAGAACAAAATATATCTGAAGAAATTTTTAATATTTCACAAAAATGAAGTAAAATTATCATATAAATGTGTTTTTGTATTTATCCTTTAACAAATTTACTAACAAAAAAATTATCTCATACAGCATTTTATTAGTTTAATGATGATATCTTTTGCACAGCTGGGAAGATCGAGTAATGGTTCTGTGTACATCCGTGATGTCAGTCACTTAACAGCTGGAATCTACAAATGTGAAGTATCTGCAGATGCACCTTCCTTCCAAACTGTGTCTGCGGAAAAACCAATGGCCGTACAAGGTACTTATCTGCTTTTATTTATCGATAATTGCTAGCTATTTTACTGCAGTAATTCATTTGGCAGCATTTAATAGCAGAGTATTTTCAAGGATATTTTGACAACAATATCCCAGAATATTTAGTCTTATATTGACGAAAAGTTTCTTAATACGATTATCTTCTTAAATAAAAAATACTTCCAACAGAACCTTAAAAATAGTTCCTATAACTGTACAAAATGAATTTAAATATGAGATTTTAATTACAAATATTTCTGTTAATTTAGTTTTATATTATAATAGAAATATTTTTAATTTTTAAAAACTGTCCTGTTTAAATTACATTTTATTAATAATTCAAATTATTTATATATCAATGCACAATTTTATTAAAACAAAAGTTTTACAGTTTAAGCACCAAATATTATTGATACTTATGAGACCAATAGGTAATTAAAAACAAATTATCTAAAAAGCTTAACAATTTTATTTATATAATACTTATAATATAAAGCTATACTTATATGAATTTGAAACATTTTCAAAAAAGAAGACAGCATACTTCAGGCCAATTTTCTTTTCATTGTCTTCCACTTTATTCACTCTTTTTCTTCTAGTTTTTCTAATAAACATTTTTGTTATAATGTAAATAAATTGAATTTATTTGATAAAATTCAATAACAAAATTTTAGTTAAATACCTCAATAAATATCTTAATATTAAAATACGTTTTCTTAACTGGTATTAAATTACATTACAAACTTAAGCGATTATTATCAAAAAAGATTTTAGAAAAAGAAATTGCTAAATAATCTGAAGTACCCTTAGTGTTTTGAGTTATATTTTGAAAAATGCAATAAAAATATAGTTAATTGAATGAAGTGAAATATACAATTAGCAATAACAAAATATAATTACATATATATCATTATTAAACAATCTTATTTTAAAATTGTCTTCTGAAGTAGACAAGAAATTTTGTATAGAACATGGATGTGAATTTAATTGAACAATAAAAACTAGTTCAAAACTTCCTCTCGATGCCTTTAACATCGTGATTTACGAGATGTTTTACATACTGATCAAAGCCAGAAATCCCATGCGTTGAGCTCTGAGATCTGGATCGTGCTACAGATCACGAAAGTCGTGACTAATGACATGATCTTCTATGAAGTGATTTTTGAGGACGCCCTTAACATAGAGTTTAATGTATGGAGAAATTCCAATTTACATAAAAATTGAGAATAAAAGGCATCGACATATTTGCAGATCAGCAGTAATAAAGCTGTTTATAGTTATTTGGTGATTAGAATTATACAGTCAATAAATATTTTGATATCGCTTTTAAAGAGTGAAATTTCCTTAGAGTAACTATTGTAAATTTATCGTTTCGGTAAAACAATTTAACTAAGAAAGACCGATCTGTTAAAGGTAATTACATTCTAATTAGCAATAGCAAGCATATTGAAAACAAACTTCCGTGAAATTTGATGGGTTTTATAGCAACTGTCTCGTGGCATGGATAAAAATTTGTTTCTTTTCTTGGCAGTTGCTCCTGCATTCCAGAATAATTTTCGTAAGGGAACTGAAGTACCTGCACTTAAAACTATTTCTCTGCTTGAATAATTTGCTCTTCCTGTAACCTGACAAAGTGATTGTTTTTTACTTTTAAAGATTCAACTGAGAGCAGTGAGCTAGAGTATGATCAATTGCAGTTGTATTAAAACATGTCTTTTTGAATATTTTAATTGAAATTAACAGTTCGTTTTAGAGATTATTTTATTTAATGAATGAAAGGTATTTGTTAGAATGGCTTAAGAGTAACTGGATGGCAAAATCTAAATTATAAAATCCGTCATAAATATATAATTCATTCAAATACCTTCTGATAACAAAGGTTGAGACAACTTTTCAAACGTTCAAGCAAATTCCTGTCTCTTCATTGTGCTCTAGATAAAACTTCATGACTTCCTGGACGTCTGGAAAATTTTAAAATACGCCGTTCAGTTATGTTCATTCGGTATTTTAGCAGAAGATTCTACTAGAATATAAGAAGGTAGCAATTCTGTGTGGTTACAAAATTGCTGTGCCGCCCAACTTGTCTAGTGGTCAGCGTGCCTGACTGCGGATAAGGAGGTCCTGGGTTCAAATCCCGGTTCGGGCATGGATGTACTTTCTCTGTCTATATATTCTGTCTTTGTCCTTTCTTTCTATGAATGGGTTGTGAAAGGTTGCCTACACTATAAACGGGTACCTATGGCATGTGTGTAGAGCAAAGTCTACTTTCACCTTCATGGTGCTCTGATTAAAACGAAAGACGCTCCCAATTGACTTAAATTCGCATAGCCAAGGTATAGCGAGCTTGGCTTGTCCAAGTGTCATTAGTAACAACAAACAACAACAAAATTGCTATTACTGTGCTTTAGTAATTTATTAAAACATAATAATTTCTACTATGCTATACAATATAATTCTACCAAATTTAAAAATCTTTCTAAAATCTTTGGATTTTTTTTCAGCATCTAAAAATAAAAAATACTGGAAGATTCATTATGTGTAAATGAAATAATTAAACAAAGACTAAAACAAGTGAATAGGAGAAATCTCATTATTAAAAATATTCCAACTATCCAATGTATATTAATTGCTATTTAACTTTTATAATAATTTTCTGAAAAGAATTTAGCATATTTAATTAAATTATCCTTGTCTATATGTATATAACTTTTTGCAAAAAAATATACTTTACAAGCTATAACTAAAACGGCCCTTAATTCTGCTTATTTCAATGGTAAAAACTGAAAAATAATGTTAAAATGTGAAACAAAAACATTTACTTTAAACAATCTTACGCAAGCATACTGTCATGAATACTGTATATATTAACAAAATAAACGAAATTAATGTTTGGTGTCCAAATTGTGTGATCAACCATAAAAAGAGTTTTTCATTAGTTCACACAAAGTAGAAAATACTAGTTTGCTTAAGTACAAAATAAGATAAGATACATTACTTTAAATTGCATGTTGGCAATATTCTGTAAAAAATATTAGCTGCTTCGATAAATTTTAATGCTTTTAATGAATTTGAGTAAACTATAAAACATAAAACAGTAAATAATTCATACATGTACTTCATTCAGCTTAATAATATTGACTGATAATAGGAAGGTAATTAATTTTATGTAAAGAAAATATTTATGCATTTTAAAATATTTCATTAAAGGATATATTTTCTAGCCTTGAAATAACATAACCCTTTTTAATACATATGAAATTACTTAACAAATTTTTTAATAAATTTTAAGCATTTGGTTTCTTTGTTTCTAGTTATATTTGAATCCAATGTAAAAATATGAATTGTTTTTTAATGTATATGAATAAGTCTAACAAAAAAGAAAGATAAAGTAAATACATGTATATTTTTTAAGTTTTAACTATCAAAGAAATAGTTTATACTAGTTTAAAACAGTTTTGCTGTTTCACAACTATTTTGAAAAGCAATTTTTCAATTCCGTTTCTGTGAAAAGCCTTTTCAGTAGTTCACTTATGAATTCATATTAAATAAATTAAAAACCCTCCTTGGAATTATTACAGTTTACAATTTTAAATTATAAAACAGTGAGTATTGTACTAAACCAATATAATAAAATTTTTCTTAATTGTAATAAACATTTTTAATTTGAAGTGATATAAGAAACTCACTGGAAAATATAAGGAATGGTATTCCATTTTAACATCTTTCAAAATAAAAACTACTGGAATTTTTTTGTCCATTTTATTCATTACTTATAGATCATCTTAAATAAACAATATCGTTCATGTCGTGACTTCCATGCCAGAAATAATCAATCATTTCGACAAGTAAAATAAGCAGGAAAAAGAATGAACATATAAAAAAAAACTTCCTTATAGACTCAATAATATTGAGACAGCTGAAATGTGTTTTGGGTATCACGTAACCTTTGACTGTATGACATTTCCACAATCCCAACATAAATATAAATATTTCCAGTATAAAAATAACATAGAAAACAACAACTGAATATTTTACGAAATTGTTCTTTAAATAAATTATCTATTGATACATCCCTTAAGCAGTTACAAAGTTGTTGTATGAGTTCTAAAACATAATAAGAAATTTCTTAGAAACAGATGGTCAACAAAAGAACAAGGTAACTTCGTATTTTTAATATCTTACATGTATATGCATCCCACAAGTAGGATAATCAAGTACTTGGGAATATGCAACAGCTGCATTTCTTTTCTTAGTATACTGCGAAAGAAAACTGTGTATTTGCATAATTTAATACGAACTTAAGCTTAAATATAGTACTATAAACTGATTATGGGAGCAATGTTTTATTGATAAATAAAACAAATTAATAAATATTTTAAAGGAAACTTTACATATAATAAATTTATATATAAGAATGTCTTGCAGATTTTTCATTTTATTTACTAGCTTCAACTAATAATATGTCTTCCTTGTCATATATTTATACGAATTAAATTATAATAGATAAACTTTCCTATACTATGCATACTTACAATGCTATAAAATGAAATTTATATATAATAGCTATAAAATGAACATATTCAGTTTTTTTATTAAAATATGATATTTACCATTTTTTTTAATTTCTGCAAGTGAAAAATATTTTAGTTACTTTACTCTTCAGAAAATTGTTTTCTTCAATAAAATATTTTGTATTTAAATATATTACTGAATGAAGTTAACATAAATACAATTTTTATTTTTAAATTTCAAATAAATACAAAAAAACTAATTTTCAAAGTAATAAGTTTTTTCAAAGTAATAAAGTTATTTTGAATCTTAGATTACGCTTACATCAGTTTATTATGTTGCTTCATATATTTCCGTTACTCTGCACCATAATTGTATAATATAAACTTCAGAAATTTGAAACTTTGTATGCTTATTTAAAATTTATAAACTTTGAATGTCACATAAAATAGTTAAATTCTTAGAATAGAAAATTAAAAACTAGTAGAAATAAAATTTAATAAGTAGTAGAAAAGAAATTTCTTCCAAGAAAAACTCGCCAGAAAAGTCTAATCACCTCTTTGATACAATTTGTTGACACAGAATCATAAGTTATTTTACCCATGTATGTTCAAGAAAAATATCTTATACTCTTCTCATTTCTTTTGTTGTTATTATGTGACATAATCTGTAGGATTTGTTTGAGATAAGACTTAGACTGCTCTTTATTTGCATTGATGTTATCAATGGTAAAGGCAACTTCCTTTGATCAATTGATTCTCCCTTCCTTGATTCCTTTATTGTGCACTAGACAAATGTGAAATCATATCCCTTTGAGCTTTGCATTCTGTTGGTGTTTCTTGATTTGCAGGATGTGATTTATTCTGTTATAATTGAGCGAGAATGTAATTAATTGATAAGGACTGAGTGTATATATATATATATATATATATATATATATATATATATATATATATATATATATATATATATATATATATATATATCATATATAAAGTGAAAAGTATCAATGTAAATAAGGATATAATTCTTTATTTAGTTTTATAAAGGGTAACTCAATTATACAAGGTAAATTTTGAGGATTTTATAATTAGCATTATTCAAGTGAAGCAAAGTTGATTACTCACTTTTAGTTTAAAATTAGTAATTAATAAATAATATGTTATATAAATTTATTTAGTAACATATAGCTCTTAATATTAAATACGAAAATTAATTTTCTCACATAATTCACATTTATTTCCTTATGACGCGCGCATCAGTATGACATGCAAACGAATATCCTGGGTCATTTTTACTTTTATTACTTTTATAAATCATTCCAATATTATGCCGTTTATTAAAATATAACTTTTATAAAAATGAAGAGTAATTATAAATTAGAATAACTTGTTTCAAAATCAAAAAATATTGTTTTATATAAAAATAAATTTATTCCACATAAATTTTATATATTTTGAGTTTAAATTTATTTTAGTCAAAAATTTGCATATAAATAAATTTTTAAATCTTGTATATATTTAAGAAATTTTTATCCAAATAGATCTAATTTTTTTCATTTTCAGAAGTAATATAAACTTTTCAATTTGTTCCTCTCATACAAGTTAAATGCGGTAAAATTTTGAGCTTATGTAATTTTTTAAATGTTAAGAATTTACTCATTTTTCAATCTTTTGAAATGTTTACACAAGCCACAGCAGATTAAGTAAAAATAATCACACTTTTCTTAAAAACTGAGCTGGATGAATGTAATCTCCCAGTGTTATGCAGCGAGAAACAAATGATTTACTAACACTTTAATTAGCGATATATTTACATTAGTATTAAATTTTGTTTTTATCTATAATACTAGAAGAATATAATCAGATTTTCATAAATACCTTATAATAAAGTATATATAAGTTGATTACAATATTAGTAATTTCTTCTGTCAGACCTCAGTTTGAATGTTAATGAATACACAAGCGTTTTTGTGCTCATATTGATCTGAATGATTTTTTACTCTTTTTGTGTTACTTTATTGTACATGGTAAAATAATCAAAATAAAATTATTTCTAACTTCTTTGAAAACAAAATTTTTAACACCACTGATGCTCTTGCCATTTCAGAATCCACTGGACAAGCTCAACGGGCAGCAAACTGCAGCAACATTAATCTCCTGATTCTCACCATATTATTGATACTGCAGTGGAGGTGCCACGTTTGGTGACGCTCTTCTCTTGCGTTGAGACTTTCTCCTGACAGTTGCTTTGTGCCTTGAGATTTTGGTTCTTCTCCATGAAACGGAGAGCTTCACAAAGCTTCTCAATAAAATGGAATGTTCCTTGTATAACATACGCAATCAAAGACATTGTTTACGATGAATGCAAGGTAAAAAAAGCTCAAGCAACTAAAAAACATTTCCGAGTTTAGGTACTGTCCTATACTAAAATAACATTCAATGTTTATCAAATGTTTACAAATTTGGATCGACGTATATTATGCTTCTAAGATTCTTCTACCAGGAAGGTCCCAAGAAGTTTGTTATATCATTACTTAGAAAACTATTGTTTGTAAATCATGGAAATGGTTTTTAATGAATGTATATATTTATGATCATTTAATTGAAGTATTGTAACAATAATCAGAATCATTTGTTAAAGAACTTTAAGCCAATATTCAATGTTACCGAATTTCCCTATCATCGCATTCAATTAAACTACTCATGTATACCTCACTTCTCCTCTTCAATATTGGACGTGGTAGGTAGAACAATTTAGTTATAAATATGGTGGTATTCACGTAGTCATATTTATTCAAAAATAAATTTATTATTAAAATAATATTGAAATACAAATTTTATCACATTAATGTAAATCAATATACTAATTCATTTATTAAATTTTAGGGAAAAAGTCTTGTTTACACTACTCGGACGCTTTTAAAATATATGACGAGAATTTGAAAATACATAAATTTGCAGTTGAAAAAAGATACGCTTCGAAATTCAATCAGACATATCAACGCTTTTAAGATGATTACTTTAGAATCCTCATCCAAAAACTGAATGCAAGTTTTATCAAACTATTCATTGCATTGAATAAAAACAGTAGAAATATAGAAGTCTTATATATCAGATTTTTACCTTTCAGAGCTTAATAAGTAAAGCGTGGTTCTTAAAAATAAGGTATATAGAAATTAAATTCTAATGCATTTCGTGAGATATTGCAATTCTTTTTATTGATTTTTTGCAAAACACATATTAATTTTTAAAACATAGATCTTTTCTTCGAAGAAAAAATTATATTTAATTAAGTCTTCCAAATCCATACCGTAAAAATAATTCGTTTTTAAGAATTTTAAAATAATTTATTTTTGAACAAAATGACTACGATGTTATGAATTGGAAGAAAATGGGAAGTAAAATTTGTTAATCCCAAGATATATATATATATATATATATATATATATATATATATATATATATATATATATATATATATATATATAATTTCAATGTTTGTTGGAATAGAATACTATTGCTGTTATCCTGTTTTATTTAATAATGTACATTTCATTTTAGAATTTATGGTCAACTTAAATTCTAAAAGAATCAACAATGTGTTGACTTCATGTTCTTTATTTTGTATGCTCATGTATTATTGTTTAATAATTAACTCTGTATATCAGAATATGCTTTCCATTTCTCATATTAATTAATAAAACATCACATAAAAATAATATATTTTGCAAAAAATATTATAATGTTGCATTTTAATGAAAGGAATAAAATTTTAAGAAAGTTTTTAGTAAAACCATTATAACAAATAAAATATTTCCTTAAATATTATATATATATATATGTATATATATATATATATATATATATATATATATATATATATATATATATATATATATGATATATATATATATATATATATATATATATATATATATATATATATATATATATATATATATATATATATCTTACACAAATATCAAGGCTAAAAATAATAGTAACCGAATCAATTATATTGAGAAAAAATGAAGTCCAGAGCTAGGAAAATGTATAATTTTGATATTAGAAATAGATCTCAATTTTTTAATCGAGAAATTTCTTAAACATAACTTCTTTAAAAATTTGTAAAGTAGTAAATAACAAATACATATTTACTGATAAAACATTTACAGAGTATTTTATTTTCAAAATGAAAATTTTTGCATAAAATCTATTGATTTCATTTTTTTAAATTAATTAGAAATACGTCTGTTTTTATAATCTCTTAATATCCTCCAAAAATAATTTAAAAATACTTAAAAGAAGAAATTTTCATAATTAAGGAGCATTTAAATTTTTTTCCATACAGCTCATTTTAATTTATTTCCTCCAATAACCTCAGCTGAAAAATCAATCAACCAATATCTTTTCTTCGTACGTTAATAAATAAATTTCGCAATGAAAATTATTTTTCTAATAAAACAATGTAAATATTTTAAGCACATGTAAATATCACTTAACTAATGAAATATATTAAACTTTATAAACAACTTATTGATTTTTGTCATCAAAAAGAATACATTTAAGAAGTATAACTAAAGTTACAAAAGCATCACACTCTCTAGTCATTAAATTCTCATAAAATTATTTTAAGTCTACATATTTTAATTGACAATAACTATATACCAAAGCATAAGTTTTTATAAAACTGTGAAAATATGTAAATTTGTAGTCTGTCCTATTCCAGTACCTGTTCCCCATCAAAATCCTCAACAAAGTACCTTATGTATGAGATAAAGAACTTAAGAACCAGCAGCAATAAATACATTTTTATAGGATTTCAGAATTTTCAACAACAAAATTTCTATTCATTCAAGTTCAAAGTACCTTCATACTTTATGAAACTACATTTCCATTCATTTTTAAATAACTTTAAAAATGTAAAAAATAGAGAACTACCAGAGGAAAAGCAGCCTAATAATCGAATCTTATCTTCATTCAACTCAACTGCTGTTAACTCCTTTAAGCATCGAACGTTGCACACACATGAACATTTTACACATCTCTGTCCAAAAATTTTCCTTAATTTTAACATTTGTAAAGCAAAATTTAATTTAGTTTTAGCCAATAACTGGAATATATTAAAATGGATTTGGACAACCTCAAATGTTTTGCACAATTACGTGTATTTGCACAAAGTATTAGACTATACCTTCTAATTCTTATTACTTCAATAGCAGTTAAAACAGATTTTGTAACAAGAGTGTAATTAACAAAAATATCGAAACAATTTCGTTACCAAACTAAAACGTTTTCATGGAAGAAATTACCATTTATTTAATTACTTTTGTATTTACTTGATGATGCAATTCTTTCGTATAATGTGATCAAAATTTCTACATATACTAAATTTTTAAAGTTAGTTCAAGTAATTATTACTCAAACAAAAACTTTATGCAATATTTTATTGGTGGCTGATATTTTATAGGTGACTGGGGAAACATTTTAAGACAGTACCACTACAAGAAAGTAAAACTATGGTTCACATTCATTTTCGTTTTAAATTTGAATTCAGATTAACAGAAATGAGAAAAATGAATCCTTACTATAATTTTTCATGGTAACTCAAATTGATATATGATCCTATTTTATATGTGTATTAGAGAAAAACATCTAATAACATTATAAATAGTATATATGAAGTAAAACAATAAATGATAACTATTTATATCATGATTTATTAATATAAATAAAAACTAAACTGACTAAATAAATCAAGAATTCCAGTATCCACGTATTTTTTATATTATTAAATTCTATTCATAGACTTTTCTATATTTGTTAGCAATTTACACAGGGTGTAGAAACAATAATACATAATTCTTAAATCGGAAAAATTTCATAAGTTTAAATGTAGACAGTTTAATAGTTTTTAATTAAATAAAAAAGTATTATAGTTAATTAAACAAACGTCAACATTCATATAAAAATAATATTAGTATTATTTTCCTCATTATATTTTTAATTTTCAATAAAATTTCTTTTTCAATTGGGATGGTTATATTTTTAAAATATAAAGAGATAAAATAATCACAAAGCATGATAAAAGAAAAACAAAATTAAAGTTAAATGGTCTAAAGAATACACAATCTACATGTTTTTAAAGTAACTGAGGTTTATTTTCTTTTTAAATATTTATAGAACCTAAGACTAAAGATAGAAAATCTAAAATGATATTGGTAAAAGTGGCTAACACGGTGTATTTTACACATTATAAATGCTATTCTAAAAATGTAAATTTTTCAAATTCGAATTAAAAATTTCGTTAATAAAAAATAACCAATATTGCATCAGGATTAATTTTCCTCGCCTACATCAAACAATATTTGGCAATGAATGGCTTTAGGTAAATTTTTGACGATAAGAAAATCACCGAATCTTGATGTATTTGGCTTTTTTCCCAGTTGATCACCTTTGATAATAATGTACTCACTTTAATCCTATAGCTAAACTACAATCGAGTTCAAATTTTGGAAATGAATAACGCTTTTAGTGATAAATAAATTCAAAGATTTCCGGAAATCAATATTCTATTAATTTTTGAAGCATTCCTAAAGAGTGGTCATAAATTAGTTAATTTTCGATTTTTTTTCTTCGGGTTTCAGTTTTTAATTTGATATAACAGTCTCATACAAGAACAATCAGAAACCAAGAGCTCGTATTTTGGGATGAAGTTTCCCCTTCACATAAATCATGATGCCGTAACAAAAGAATAAATCCTTTCTTTATACGATAGAGACTATAAATATTTCAGTTTAGTAAATAGAAATTATCTGCATATTATATTCATATTCCTGAGAAACTAGTTTCATTACCACACAAAAAAATAAAAATTTTATTTTGATCATTATCTTGACCAAAACCTTTTGTATTAAAATATGAACACATCGTTGTGATGTAGCTATTTTGTCTTGTCTTTAATGCTACAAAATTCATTTCTACCTGAGTTTATATATTTGTTCCTTTTGTTGTCGTTTTTAATCTTTAATTCATAATTTTTACCTCAAGGAGTGTATCAATTTAGAATTTTTCAATTATTTCGCTGCCTTATGTTAAGCACACACACACACACACACACATATATATATATATATATATATATATATATATATATATATATATATATATATATATATATATATATATATATATATGTATATATATATATTTGTTTGTTCTTATTTGTATTAATAATTTAATTTGAATTTGAAACCTTAACAGCAAATTGAACTCTGATGTCAGTGTCAAAATTTTTCGAAAGGACAGGGGTTCAATGCTAAATAAAAGGAGATATTTGGAGTGTGCTGATGACAAATCATTTAGTACAATAGTTTAATCGTTTCATATGAGAGATACACAAGAGTAATTAAAATTGCATAGTTAAAGGAACTGTTTTCCTTCCTTCTGATTATATTTAGAAATGAAAAAGAATGTTTAATTTCAGTATTTTAAAACCTTTGAAAATACTTTATCAGCTGTTTTCAATGGATACAAATACTTAACTAAATTGCAAAACTCTTCCTAGTTACTATTTATAATATTTAACTGCATGTATTTTTATTTCATTTTACTCTCAAAAGAACTTGACAGATAAAACATGGCAATTAAATTGTCCGCCCTATATCATAATGATTCGTTTCCCTGGCTATCTGCCAAATGGTTCCCCTGAAGTATAATTAAGACTTTTACATAAATGCACTATGATTTATAAATATATAATGTGACCAGTTTGGAACTGGATAACTAAAAATATGGAACAAAAAATCGATTTGTTTATTAAGTGCAGTTAAATGTGTTTAGAAAAACCAAAAAGGCCATGATAGTCGTCATTATAAAAATTTGAAAAAAATGTTCTTTTTGAAACAACATGTTTGCTGTTGCTTTAGTTATAATGAAATTGAGATATAGTCTTATATATGCTTCTTTTAGAATGATTTCAAAAATTTAAATCATTTACTTTATATCATTTATTTTTTTAATCCATGAGTTTGTGTATTATTTTTTCTTATTCTATTTCAAAACCAATAAGCAATAAATTTATTTGACAGTTAAATTTGAAACAAAGTGAAATAAGTTTTTACCTAACGCAATCCTTTATTTCTTTATCAATTTGGTAGTTCTTAAGATTTTCATAATTTCAACACACGTTAAATACAAAATATTTTTACAAAGCAGTATCAAATCACATAAATTTTGAAATGCAAAAATTGATGACTTATTATTAATTAATTAATATTTCAATAACATGTATCTCATGTAAAGTATTATATAGTACTACATTTGTGACATACATTTTATTGAATAACTTTATCACAAGGCATAGTGATATATTAGAATATTTAGAAATATTTCTACTTATTTTTTTTAATATTTAACAGAAGAAACTATTAAATTTAATTCTTATACTTGTTTTTATCAAATGCAATTACTTTACTGATTACATTTCTTTTTCATTAATAATTTTAAGCTAAAAAATAAATTTTGAATAAGTAGAAAACAGTAAATTAATTAACATTGTTGATAAACTTTAGAAAAATATATATATTTCCTTAACCGACAATTCAAGCTAGTTCATATGTTAATTAATTATGTTCATTATTGTACGTCACTAGTTACGGTCTTAATATTAAGTTCCAATCAACTAATTTTACTTAGATTGTTCAGTTGATCAATGGTGCAATAATTACAAACATGTTTTAGTGCCAATAAGCATTCAATATCTAATAAAAATGGAAGAATGCAATATCATTCTCTTTCGTTTAAAATAAATTAAAAATACTAGAAAGAAGCATCAAAATACTGTCAAAAATAATAATTGTCATTCCTAGTGATTTAATTGTTTCGAATTACATTTTATTAAATCCTACTTCAAAATCAAAATCTTCCCTTTGCAATTTTCTTAGTAAATCCCAAATTTACGTAATTCAATTTTAAACCCAAATTTAAAAAAATTATAATAAATTTTGAAAGAAAAATATCTTTTTCAAAATCTATTTTTGCAAATAAATGATACTTCCTCTAAATAGTTATCTTTTAACTGCACATCTATCACATATCTCAAAAATTATTACTTAGATTTTTCAGCTTAATAACTAACAATTCCTTATAAGCAAAAGAAGTAACACATGAATACTGTCATTCTTATATACAAGAAATCGGATGTAATTCTCTTGAAAGATAATATTAATCATTCTTTTAAAAGAATATTGAAAACTAAAATTTTTAATTAAGAGTTTGCATTTTGGTATTTTCTTGAAAATATTGCAATAAGTTCCTGATTTGTTCGCATTGCATCATGAATAATTTGATAAATATTAAACTGTTGTAAAAAATTATTAGTTTGCATTGTTACATGAGTTAGTGAAGTTTAAGTACACAGAGAATATAATTGCTAACTACCCAAAATGCACAAACAAGTAAGACCAGAAGTGCTACAGCAAAATTTATTTAACAGATAACACACTATAAACAAATATCAAATTATTGAAAATAGAGTGATTTAAAGTGAAATGCAGTGGGCATAACTTGAAAATTAGAATTTATTGTGGCTACCCATGTTGTCTATAATCACTGCCACAAGCTTGGGCATAGAATCAAGGAGGTTCTGGATGCATTTTGTGGTTGTAGCAGACCACATGGCTTCCGTAATTAACATGTTTTATAGATCTGGTTATGTATCCTGAGCCATCTGATGTGTAAGCACGTTTTAAATTAATGATAGAGAGAGAGAACAAGCAGGCTATGGAAGCAATTCAATATTTTGGATAAAAAAGAACTCTTGAACATTGCATGTTATGAGTGGAGGACTACGGGTTTCAACACTTCAGAGATCTAGTACAGGCTGACCAGTGTACCGACAAGCGTACTAGAAGGATGCGGGAGTGAGGATCGAATACTGCACCAAACCACGATTACGGATGCAGGACTGGTGTTGTGAAGTATATGGCAACAATTCAGCAATCTCTCACCTCGGTGTCTCCGGACCAAAATTTAACCATAGCGGTGTTTCATGAAAAACGAAGTTCGCCAATAAAGACGTCATTTCATTCCATTGTTCACTGCAACAATCAGGGCTCAAATGTCTATGCTTTTGAGACAAGTGTGAATAAGGGCAATTGATTATTTGCGGACATTTCACGCTGCTGCTATTGATCTTGAATGGTATAAGAGTATATCGAATAATACTTAACAATATGAATTTGTTGCGGTATGGTCAGTATGCGATTGAGTGATTTACTATTGCAATGCGCACAATATGCCTTTTATCGCATATAGTGTTGCAACGTAGTGGTTGCCATTGACCTCGTTGGTCATCCATTTCCTCCAGTTTGATTATAGATCTGCATCATGGTTGATTACCAGCACCATTACTGGTTTCTCTGAAAGGCTACCTGCAATCCCTTTAGACTATACTATTCTTCCTATATCCAACTCAGAATAGTTTTTTCAAATACGTTTCGTGTCTTCTACGAGACACATTTAAACACTTTACGCAAAACAAAACGCAAGAAAAACAATTATCGAACTTCATATTGACACGATTTTCTCCCTTTATGTAGTGCTTGCAGATTAAACTAGTCTCCATAGTATGCGTAGGTGCTGGTGTGCTAATGATATGCATATCTCATAGCTGCGAACCCATGATATAAATTTCGCATGATTTGTATGCTTCCTTCAAAGTATTGCATTTTAAGTAGTCAGTAGTTAATTGTAGGTGGACCATATATACTCAACGTAAGAATATTACCTTTAGTAAAATAATTTTGAATGAACAGATTTATACATGAATAGGTTACACAAAAATGAAATTTCAAATGTAAAAATTGATTATAACACTTTTCCTTCAAGTGCTTATTATATTCACTATTAAAAGCCTTATTTTAAGTTTAGAAATTACTTCATCGAACAGTATCATATAAAATATTTTAGGGTACGTTTTGAGTGAAACATTCGACTTTATTAGGAATTTCCGTTTAAATAATATAACAATGATTTTATGTACATCATTGATGTACATAAAATCAGACGAAACAATAATGGTAAGAACCATATTGTTACATTGTTAAAGATATAAATTATATTTTTAATGTAGGAGAAACTGAATGTTATAATCATCTTTCCAGTGTTAGACTGAATGATCACGATAGTAAATCTCTCAGAAGTAAAGCTATATATCAAAAATATGATGCCATTTTAAAAATTGATTTTTTAAGTATAAGAAATATGTTTAATTCTTATAATTTAATATACTAAAAAGCAACTTAAAAAACGTGTATGTGCTATTTTTGCATTTGCAGTATTTTATTTATCGAAAATCCACTCTATAAAATTACAAGACTCATCTCATTACCTTTGCACTTCTAAATATTAGATATAATCTAATAAAAAATAACACGATCATAAATTTCTAAATTTTGTATGAGAAATTAGAATAAAATTAGAACAGAAATTTTCCATCACAGATAATTACTGTGGAAGAGTGCAGATAACTGACTTACAAATATTACTTCATAATTTAAAATAATTAATATATCTACATGCCCTGACTCGGAAGAAACAAAAAAGACAATACCATTATTTTTTATTTTAGTCTCATACACAACTCCTTAGTTTATTACAAATATTTAATTTTATATAGACTTTGTCAAATATCTTTTAAAATTCAAAGAGAAATCAATATTTTAATAGAACATTTCAATTATGGAACAATGAAATCGGAAACTTTTTTTAGTTACGGCCATATCAACTTGATTATAGCATTAAATATGTTTACCAATCATTTATTTTTGCTTTTATGACTTAAAAACTTCGAAGATAACCTATTCAAAATTAGAACTACACACACATTTATAAGCAAATATATTACTCAATTGGAATTTTTCAATAGCTAATTTCATTTATTTTGTGCATTTTCAAGATTTTTCTAAAACTTAGTTTTAGTAAACATGTTGCCATTAAAATAATTTATTATGTGACTGTGTATCTTATTATGTATTTACTACATTAAAATTAATAAGGAAAATTTATAGTGAAACACATAAGTATAAATAATTAATCAAATTCCTTATATTTATATTATTGCAGTATGTAAGGCAGTTAAATTATTCAAGTGCATGAAATTCTGGATTTGGATAAAATACCTTCAATTATATATGATTTATTTTAAAATCAGAAGTTTGAATTGGTAAATAAACAAATGTTAATAGAAAACAAATTCTTCCTTTCATAGAAAAAAAAAGAATACTCCAATAATAAAATACGAAAAAATTTACATAAATAAAAATCATTTGGTTTCAAATAAATGAAAATGCCACTTCATTTCTCTCCTCAAAATAGAATGGATGCCTTTAAAAACGACAGTAAAAAAAACTATCTATTACCCGATGTTATCGCGAAGTTTTATGAGGAAGGCTTTTAGACAATAATCCCATCCCACTACATCGTACCCTGTTTTTATCACCCTCATTCTTTCACAGTATAATCCATAACATTAGAATTGCTAATCGGCTCTTTCTATTTTAGTCGTTTCCTTACGACTTTTGTTTCATTTTTCACGTACCTGTTCTTTTGTCTTGTTGATGTTTTTGAAATAAATTCCACTGAAATGTTATTATCATCCAATCATTATATAAAGTATACGAATAGTTCTGTGCTATAAAAAATACATGGAACTAATAAGTAGAAAAACGAGAGCACTTTACGAAATAGCGTGCATATTTGTTTCATTATACTGCCTTACAAGTGTCTTTGTTGCGAAACGTGGGCATAAAATTCCATCTTGTGCCGTGTAGGGCAAAAGAACCATATGCTATATTTAAAGAAAATTTTTGGAACATAAAAAAACAAAAAGTCTACAGATTTTTTAATCTCTTTTAATAAGCATTTTTCATTATAATTTAATTATTTTATTAATATTTAAATAATAAGTCATTTTGAAATAAAAAAAAGAAATTCTATCTGCCATTTTAAGAAATATGCAAATTATATTAAAATACAGTATATATCAATATAG